>JAODAL010027325.1:0-55159 GCA_025379985.1 Phyllomedusa bahiana
CAAAAACCCCCCAAAAGGGGGGCTTTGCCCGGGGAAAACTCGCGATAACCCAAAAAACCCTTGAAAAAAATTAAAACTGTACCCCGCCCCAAAACCCGCTAAGGGTCCTGTCATTAATCCAAAAAACATTGAAAAAATTTTCTTGGACCCCCCCTGACCCAAACACTGGGAAGGGATTTGGCCCCCCTTCACCTCCAAAAAATTTCCCCACTATCAAGCTCCCACACCAAATTTAAAATCAACCCTCCCTTTTGACATCCTCCATATCAAAAAGGGGACGGTCAGGGCTGCCCACTACCCCTTTTTTTTATTTTTTGTTTAGGGAACGATGTTTGCTTCGTTGCCTAACCGGACTTTTCGGGTCATAAGGCAAAGATACAAATGCTGCTTTTGGGCGATTCATAGTCTATATCACTAATCCACAATCTCATTCCCTCCCTGATGCCTAACTGCACACGTCGGGCCCAATTTAAAAAAAATATGTCAAAATCTGAGGCAAAGGGAATAATCTCCCCTCCGCGCCGTGCTTTAAAATAAATTTCCCTTTTTTATTTTCCTTTACAGACTCCCCTTTTAGGAAAAAAAAACCCCCCCCGGGCCCTCCCAAAGCGCCTCGATCAACTTTAAACCCTTTTGTACCGAAGATCCTAAAAGACTTGGACTCCGGGGAAAAACGGAATTTTTTTGGGTTTTGGCAAAATTAAACCCCAAAAATTTGACAATATTACCCCGATCCTCTACCCATAAAAAAATTTTCCAATATTTTTCAACCCCATATAAAAACCTTACAGAAGCCTTTACCTCATTTTTGGCGGGGCCCCTAGTTTAAACATACGCCAAACTTACTGAGGCAAGGAAAAAGGGGGTTTTGGATTCCTTGATTGTAAAAAAATACTTACACTACTTTTTCCCCCGTTCTGGACTGGTGTGCCTTTTCAGGGATAGGCTTTCACGGGCGCGTGAGTTCCCCCGTTTGCATTGGCTCCCCCCGGGATCTACTTTCCTTGACAATAAAACCCCACCAAATTTCTATCCACCACACAGACCACAATCCTTTCTAAGACGCTTGTACCCTAATTGACAGATCTGGTCTCTGACAACCCGGAGTTTCCGCCTGGTTTATCCCCAATCTTGTTTCTGAGGGGTCCCAAATCAAACCTTGAGGTTTTAAACTTCCCCGCCCCACTCCCCTCCTTTTAACTCTCTACCCGTAAATTTTCGATCTTTCCCAAGGCCCATTTAGGTACACCCCCTGAGACACAAATTTAAATTTTTAAACACCGACTAAGCTTGGGGGGCCACGACCTAAAGAGCAAGTGCCCGCTTTAAAACCCCCTCGACATGCAACCCTGGGTTTTCAAAAAACTGGCCACCCCTCAGGGTTCCCCCCTTCCAAATATTTCACAGCTTGGGGAAACGGGAAAAATCCTCCGTCTCAAAGGGGAAAAAGCTTTTACACTCGCCCCTAAGGGGATTTAAAGCCCCAAATTCAAGGGAAAACTTTTAAAATTCTCTCTCGCTGGGACAAGTCCCCTTTGTTTTTCATAAGGGTACACCTTTAGTTCAACACCTGCTGGCGCTGGGACCGGGGTGGGCATATGCTACCATAGGTTTGGGGAAATTCCCACTTTTCACATTTTGGGATGGAGATATACAGTCATTCAAGAAAACCCCTGAGGCCGCTCTACCAATCTCCTGAGGCTGCCTTGTTATTTTTGTTTGGCCCCCCCTTCCGTGATAAAAAGCTCTATTTCGCAACCTTTTCGGGCTAAAAGTTTTCCCACGGGGACTGGAAATCCCTGATCCCCCCAAACCCTTGAAAATGGGTTTTCTGAAATCTCCTTAACCCCCCATGGAGGAACTATTTTTTCAGACACCGGCCCAGGCGGGGAAAATTGGGAAAACATGGTTTTTTGGACCAATTTCAAATCCCCCCTTTCAGATCGCCCTTCCCTAAACTCTCGCCCCTTACATGAAAACCCCCTTCAGACCTTGGGCTATGCAATGTCCAGGTCTTTTGGGGGTTTCACGCCCCTGGAGATGCATACCCCTGAGGACGCGCAAATCAAACAGGTTCGCGCTCAGCGCGGGGTTCACTGTAAAATTACAGCTGACATCCCGCAGCGTGGCCCCGCCCCGGGGGATGCTCCAAAGGGGGCCGGTTCCCCCCCTTAAATTTATCGCGACCATCGGTTCCAAAACTAAGACGCAGGAGGAGTGATCCTGTCTGCGAAGAAAACTGCAGGAGCGCTCGAACCCTCTAAATCCTTTCCGGGTTGTCTGTGACGCCTTGCCCAGCCTGCCCTGTGGGCAGGGCCCCGGGGCATCGTGATGACAGTTGTCATAGAACCAGTGCACAGCAACAAGCTTGCATGTTTCTTTTAAATGAAGATTAAAACTCTATTCAAACCCCCTAGGGGAAAATTTTTAAAAAAAAATGTGAAAAAGTAAAAAAAAGTGAAAAAAGTTAAAAACATTTTAAAAAGCCCAAACACGAAAAAAAAAAAAAAAAAAAAATTTACCCCGCCCTTTTTAAACCCTTTACAAACCCCAAATTCCCCCCAAAAAAAGGGATAAAAAATAAAGTACCCAAAATTTGGTTTTGGGCCCGCGTGCGTAACGACCTCCCCTTTATAAATCGTCATGTTAATTTACCATAGGGTGAACCCCGTAAAAAAAAGCAAAAAAAAAATCACGGGAAATTTAAGTTTTTTGTACATACCGCAGCATATAAATAAAAAAAAAGTGATAAAAAACCCCTATAAACCCAAACGTGTACCCAAATTTAAAAAATTTTTAGTACACCCTTTCAAAAAAAAAGTCCTAAACACACCCAAGTATTTTGGAAAAATAAAAAGTTAGGGTTACAGAAGTTTCCCACATAAATATTTTTTTTAAAACACTAAAAACACTTTTTTTTTAAATGCTTAAAACATAAAAAAAACTATATAAATTGGGTATTCACCGTTATGAAATCGCCCCACAGATAAAGCTAACTTATTTTTGGATTTTGCACAGGAGCGATTAAAAAAAAAAAATAAAAAACACTACTAGGATTGCGTATTTTTTTTCACTCTCCCTTTCCCAAAAAACCCGGTTTTTTAAAAACTGCCCCAAAAAGTCTTGTCCCCCCAAAAGATACCAAAAAAAAATGTCAACTAAACCCCAAAAAAAAAAGCCTTTATACAGCCCAAAACCCCGAAAAAAAAAAAAGTTTTGGGCTCCAGACTATGGCAAATGAAAAAAAATTTTTTTTTCCTTTTTTAAAAAAAAGGGGTTTTTTTTGTATAAAAGAAAGAAAAAAAATAAAATAAATATAAAAATTTGGGTTTTTTGGCTAAAAATCGTATCCCCTTCTGATAAAATCTAGCATGCCCCAAAACTAACACAGAGTGACCGCTATAAAAAATAAAAATAAAAAACCCCCCCCAAAGGATTGCTGTATTTTGTTCAAAACGCCCCACAAAAACCTTTAAAAAGGGAACAAAGTGTTGAAATGCCCCCCATAATTTTCCCCCAAAAAAAAGCATAAATTTTCACCCCCAAAAAAAACAAGGCCCTACAAAAGCTCTACACACAGCAAAATAAAAAAATTTTATGACTATCAAAAAGGGAAACATAAAAACCTTTTTTTATGGGACCAATTTCTTTTTGTGTAAAAGTAAAAAAAAAAAAAAAAAAAACTTTAAAAAAAAATGTTAACCATTGAAAATTGTACCGACCCCCATATAAAGTTTAAAACATCATTTACAGTGAAAAGGGCGAACGCTGAAAAATTAAACCCCAAAAAACAATGGGGGAACTGCATTTCCCCCCACCCCCCCATTTTCAGGGCCCAAGCAAAAAAAACGAGGGAACACCTGTGCCCCCCAAAATGAAACAAAACCCCCTAATGAGATCCCTGAGGGGTTGAATCTAAAATGGGGCACTTCTGGAAGGTTTCACCTTTTTCGGGGATTTTGGGGGGCTTTGCAAATGCGACATGGCCCCACCAAAATCTGCGTTCCAAAAGCCAAATAGCGCTCCCTCCCTTATAATGCCCGCCCCTCGCCCAAAAAACATTTACACCCACATGGGAAGGTATTGCCCAACTTGAAGAAATTGCTTAACCAAAATTTTTTGGGGGGCTTTTTTCCAGGATTCCTTGTAAAAATAAACATTTTTAAACTTTAAAATTGAAGAATTAAAGGAAAAAAATTTTTTTTTTTTTTAAAAGCCTAATGCAAAAAAAAAATTGGGGGTGAAACACCTGTGGCGCGGGTAAAACCCACTAAAAACACCTGTATATATAACTTTAAGGGGGGGAGGGTTTTCCCAAAATTTTCTTTTTTAAAGGGGGTTTATTAAGTTTTAGCCCCTTTGGAACCCCCTTCAAAACCCGAAAGGGCCTAAATAAAATTGCATTGAAAAATTGGGGGAAAAAAAGGGGGACCCCAATTAGGGGCTCCTCCTATTTTGGGCTTATGGTTGAGGCCAAATAATTAAAAGGGCCCCATATTGGAGATTTCTAAAAACGCAGACCGGGGGGAAAAAATATTACATTGCATTTAACCCCAGCCCCATTACCGTTTCCAGAAAAAAGGTAAATATTGAAAATCTGCAAAAAAAATTTGGGGGAAATTTTTTAAATTTTACCTCCCCTTTTGCTTTAATTTCGTGAAATACCTAAAAGGGTTTTTAAAAAACTTCATAAACAAAAATTTTTAAATACTTTAAGGGTTTTTAGAAGGGGTTCATTTTTTTGGGGGGAAAATTTAAAATACAGGCCCCCCAAAACCACGTCAGAAACTGGACCCGGGCCCCAAAAAAATGTATTTGCAAATTTTTTTTTAAAATGTTAGAAATTTCACTAATATCTAAGCCTCTAAAGTCAACAAAAAAAAAGGGAAAAATTTTTAAAAAAAGATGCCAACCTATAGTTTGGGCATATGGTAGGGCTATTTTTAAACTATTTAAAGGGGAAAAAATTATCTGTCTTGAAAGCAAAAAAATTTTGGGAAATTTCAAAATCAAGATTTTTTTTAAATTTTTTATTTAAAATTTTTTTTATTTTTCACCAAAAAAAAAAAGGCTTTTATGGATAAAATTTTTCTTACTAACTTAAATCACAATGTGTCCCCTGGGGAAAACAAACTCAAATGACATTTTTTTTAAAAAGGGTCAAAAAATTTTTTTCACATAAAGTGACACATGCCAATTGAAAAAATAGGGCTTGTTTAGGAAGGCCAAAACTGGCTTGGGGCCTTAAGGGGTTTAAATTTTCCCCTCGCAATTTACCCCAATTTTTCTGGAATTAAAAGCCTCTTTTTCTCAGGTCCCCAGTATTCCGTCTAAAGGGGGGTGCTTATTTTGGATTTCGGGCCCCCCCCCACCCCCACCCCCTTTTCCCTTTCCCTTTCCCCTCCATCCTTATTCTCTTTGGCCCATGTGGGAATGTTTTTTTTTTGTTTTTTGTTTTTTCCTTTCTTCTCATTTTCTTGTTGCCAGTAATTTGCCTTTTTGGCTGCCTGTTCATCCATTACAGCACTCATTAATTGCTTTTATATAAATACATCTCTGTAAGTGCTTTTATATTTGCTCTTTATTTAACAGCTGTTTATCTGCAGTTCCTTTTTCCCGTAAGGGTCATAAGGCCCGTTGTTTCTCCGTGCTTGACATTCTTCTGTTCTTATCACCTATTGGCATTTGTAATCCTTTGGTTATGTCAATAAAGCTTTTTGAATACGAAAAAAAAAATGGCTCAGAACCAGAGAAGGCAGAAAGGTACAAAAATGGCAGACAATAAAAGGAAGCCAAAGACGCGGGCACAAGGTCAGAAATCTAGATAATCCACAAGGAATACAGAGCACACTAGCTAAAGCAAGGGCTATAACCAGCACAGCTCCCAGTCAGAAGTGATCTAAAATAGGATGTCAGAGTCCCAGCCCAGGCTGTGATTGGACTGCCCTCTGACATCCACACAAAACCCAGACCGAATTTTTAAGGGTACAGTAATTTAATCGTCCAAGCATAGCACCTAGAACTAGGCCAGCAAAAACAAACGGTGGAGCAGGGGAGCGCAAAGTCCAAAATCACAGAAAAGGCAGTTTCAGACTGGAAAAACAAAAAAATAGTAAAACAAAAGAGGGCGGGTCATCATACCCAAATATTTGAGAGATACATCTTTCCATTTAAAATTGTAATAACTTTAAAGAAATATAAATGAAAGCAAAAATAAAAATCAGGAGTTTTTAAATTTTAGACGATAAATTTTATATCCTGAAAAATCCCAAAAGTAAGAATCAAATTGGCAAAGAATAAGGAAATTTGGGTAAGTTTATCAGGACATCATTTGTTAGAAAGACAATTTTAACCCCTTTCCAAAGGGGTAAATTTGAGGGGGACGGGGGGAGACTGTTTTTTTTTTGGGGGAGACGGTCCCCCCCTTTTTACATTCAAAAAAAATAATCCCTTGAAAAAAATGAGAATAGGGAAGTGGGAGAGCAGGCACAGGGGGAAGGAGTTTTAAACCCTTTCCCCTATATTTCTGTGCATCAGGGGGGCAGAGTAGGGACTTTAAAGTCCGTGCAAAGGAAGCAGTGCTGATTTGGGAAGCGGGGGTCACAGGTACGCTTCACCCCCAAAAAGCGCTAAAAAAATCCCGCAAAACTATGTTCTGGGGCTGTATCTTTAACTCCCATTGTATCCCCTTCCCCTTGCCAGCCCCCACAAAAAGAAGAAAGCTCTTGCCAAGCCAACGCGCCAGCACAGGAGAAGGTAAACGGGGGTAAGGTTAGGTGTTTTGTGTGCATTTGAGTGGGTATGTACTGTAACGTGGATTGGGATATACTGTACCCCTGTGTCCTCCCCATGCACTTTTTCCCTGCATTACCACCGGGGAGAATGAAAGTAAGGGGTTCGCCCCGCAGCTTTTAAAGTGTGGAGGGCCACGCTACTTAAAATCACCGGGCATATAGCAAGCGCCCTACCCTACTATAACCCATTGCTATTAAAGGGTACATTTATGCAAAGATTTAAATGTGATCGGGACAGATTCAAGTGGTGCCCAAATTGTTGTTTAATATCCTGATTTTACGCAATATTTTCGGCGTGTACATCAGAGGCTACCAAAATTTTTGGGGTTTTTTATGCATAACAGCTAGAGGAGAATGTCTGTCCTTTTTTCCATCAGTTCGCGTTTAAAAAGCCCCAAATTTCCAACAAGAAAAACAACACGTTAGGGTAAAAAACCCGTCATGTGAACCCACCCTAAGTGTGTAGTGTGTCTGTGTTCAATATATGTACATATACACTTGTCTAATGTAGTCTCTGGGATACCATGTGTAATGTAATAATCTCTGGGGTATGATGTAATACAATCTCTGGTGTACAGTGAGTCACGTAATCACTGGGGTATGGTGTAATACAATCACACAGTACAGTGGGTAATGTAGTAAGCTCTGGGGAACAGTGAGTAATGTAATATCTGGGGAAAAGGTTTTAATGTGTAATCTTGGGGTAGGTGTTAAGTAATTGTCGGGTATGGTGAAATGTAATCTCTGGCTACAGTGAGTAAAGTAATTCATTTCTGGGGTTAATGTTAATAAATATTTTTTTGGGGGGTTAATGAATGATATTTTTTGAGTCAATGTGAAATTATTTTAAGGTCAGTTAGTAATGTAATTTCTGTGGCTTCCATGTGTAATTAATTTCGGGGTGCAGTGATGTGTCATTTCTGGTGTATGGATGCAATTTAAAACACTTTTTGGGGTACATAGTGCCCTAATATTTTAGTGGTACGAAAGTTTGGGTTTCTTTTTTTTTTCCCATTCTGTTGTGTGTTTTATTATTATTTTATTTTATAGCCCCATTGTTTCCAGGCGCTGTACATTCGGGGGGTACATACAAACATAATAAACAATTATTCTAACATCTGTACTAACAACAGATACAGAGGGGAAGAGACCCCCTCCCGCGAAGGCTTAAATCTAAAAGGAAAGGGGGGAGAGGGAGCATTTTGTGGAGGGTGTAGTGAAACAGGGTTATTATGGGTTTTATAAGCAATCCTGAAGAATGGGTTTTCAGGTTGCTTTTGAACTGGTGAAAGGTTTAGAAGTTGAGGTGTTGGGGCAGTGAGTTCCGAGTGTTTGGGGAGGCACGGGAGAAGTCTTGGGGCAGTTGGTTTAGGGGTGAAAAAGGGAAAAGCAAAAAGAAGGTCCCGGAGGGGCGGATTGCATAGGGGGGGTATCTGGAGATTAAAGGGAGAGATTAGGGGGGGAGAGGTTTTTGGGGAGCCTTGAGGGCATGGTTATAACTTTAAATAAATGGTGGGGAACGGGTAGCCGTGGGGATTGGCAAGGATAATGAGAGAGAGGTGAATAAGGGGCAGCAAGTTAGGATGGATTAAAGGGGAGCAAGAGTGCTGAGGGAGCCGCAGAGAAGGGGCGAAATTAGGCGGGAGAAAAAAAGCATGGGCCCGCATTTTTTTGTGAAGGGGTTTAAGGGAATGAGGGTTTTGGGAAATTTTTTCAGGGGAGGGGGGGCAGGCAAGGGGGAGGGGTTTTGGGTGTGGGGTTTGAAGGGCAAAAAGGGGTGAAGGGCTGCCCCAAAGGGATCGGGCTTGCGGACCGTAAGGTGAGAGCCCTTGACATGATGGGAGATCAGTGGAGAGATGGAGTGGGGCGGGGGAAAGATAATGAATTCAGTTTTTGAGACAGAGGGGAAGAAGGAGGATATAAAAACAACAATCTGGGATCATACAGTAAAGATTGATGTTGAGCCGAATGAAAGTTGGGGGTCACACATACAGGTGGTATTGAAAGCCATGTGATGCTATGAGCTGACCCAGACCAAGAGTGAATAAAAGATAAGGGGCCCGGCTGACCCGGGGGGCACCAAAAGAGAGGGTAGAGGGGGGAGGGGGGCGGAGTGAAGACCTGAAAGTTTTATGGGGAGGTCAGGGGACCAGGGAAAAGGGAGTCTGTGATAACTAATTTGTGTAGTGAGGGGGATGGGGGGTTAAGCAAAAATTTGCGCATTGCACAACATTTTTTATTTCCCCAGAGGGGTAATATTTAGGGGGGCTGGTTTTGGGTTTTATTGCCAGGGGTGCTTTTTAATCCCTCCGGCTCTAAACTTCGTAAAAGAGCCACCTAACCGATGGATTTTGTACCACAAGTGTTTGCCATAAGGACTCCGCCCGGACCTTTGCCATTATGAATTTGAAAAGGTAGAAAGCGTAAATCTGAAGTATCCAGGGGGGAAAATACAACTATATAGAGCTGTTAAAAATGAACCATAATACCAACTGTTCTCAAAACTTTAAACATAAATGACCAGTTGAGGCGCTCAGAGGCCTTCTCTGCATTCAAGCTTAACAATATCTTACAACCTATTGACCACCTCAATCAGATCAATCATACTCCTGGTATTGTCTCCCCCTTGCCTACAAAATCAACCTGATCCTTATTTATAAGCTTAGGCTACTGTAACCACCAGCGGTGTCAGTATGCACTGACGCAGTAGACGCTGGGTATTTGTGGATCCTCTGGGATTGGGTAGACCCCCGGGAAAGCCAAGGCAGGACAAGGGCACCTTATGGTAAAGGTGATGTAAGCCATTTTTACCCATAGACAGTAGGCCCCAAAAAGGAAACAATGTAAGGAAAGTGTCGGAGAACACAGTAACACAGGTAGCGATTTGGTACAGGCGGGGAACCCAGGAAACATACTGGAAACCAAGGTTACCTGAACGCACAACACAGCAAACAGAGCAACATACAGAGGTCAGCGTAGTAGAACAACAACAACAAACCCTTGAAGCTGGGGGAGGAATTTCCTTATAAACACAAGGGGGTCAAAGGGGTATAGGAGGGGGAAATTTGGGGGACCGCCCCTTTTAAAAAATACAGAACAGTGCAGTGCGCGCCCTAGGGGGCACTCGTTTGCACAAAGGAAGCCACAGAGAACGGGTGCAAACCGGAGCAGGAGCGCGGACAGGCGAGTAATCACAGGAACCCACCCCGCCACAGCAAAGGGACGGGGGGACAGATTTAAACGCGAGACCCAACCATGCCATGGTCCACAATAGGACCGGGAGTACAGCAGAAGCAAAACTGGGGACATGGCAGGTACAGGCACATCCACGGTCCAGGCTGACCCTGGATGACCGGATAGCAACAAGAAGGACAATCGGGTTACTAACAGTCTGGTGAAGATTTTATGGTCCACATTAAGCAAAGCTATAAGTCTATAGTTGGAGCAGTCCGTCATATCCCTGCCAGCCACTGGGATAAGTGTTACATACGAATGAAGCATACTAGAAGGGATAGGGACCCCGACTAAGAAAGCATTATATAAAGTCAGTAGAAAAGGGGACATTTGAGCTTGATAAATCTGATAGTAAAGATAAGTCAATCCATCAGGCCCTGGCAATTTCCCCTGAGGCAAGAATTTGTGAACATAATTCCCTCCTCCCCTTAGTTTTATTATAGTTGCAATATCTCCTGCAGACAGGGAAGGCAAATTACATGCAGACAGAAAATCCTTCAATAGATCTTCCAGGACAACCGAACTTGTAGGCAAGATATTTGGCAGAGAATATAGCTTAGAATAAAAAAACATGGAAAATATCGACATGGGGAATTGGATCATAAATAAAAAAGTTCAGTGTAATTTCTTTTTGCTGCGAATCCAAACTCTGATTCCCCAAAGGGCTTTTTTTCCCAAAATGTAGACGATTGTTAGCTCATAATACCTATGCTTTGGGAACAATAACAGCTTCTCTGTTCTGACTAAGGAAAGTTGCTTCAGAATAGCTTAAGTATGTATTATCTCCCACAATAGCCTTTTAAAAGGGGTAACTGCTAATCTAGCTTCCAATGTTTGAAGTTTACTGAAGGGCTATTCTGCTTTTTTATTATGTTTTTAACCCAAAGACAATGAATAAACTGTCCACGCATGACCACTTTATGTGTTTCCTACGGAACAGCAGGAGAGGAGACCGAGGACATAGTGCTTTCAAACTTCGTTGCTAGTCTGCAATCTTCAATGACAGACGCAAAGCGGTGTTGTCTCACTTTTTAGCCATGAGATGCGGTATGACCCCCAAAGTGATTTTGCCCAAATCTACAGTTTCCAACATACACAGAATATATCACGTAATCAATTCTAGAATGAGTGTTATATGGTGCGAAAAAGAAAGAGAACCCCTTTTTCATTTGGATGTACAATCCTCCAAAAGTCTTAGCATATTTCCGAACTA
This sequence comes from Phyllomedusa bahiana, assembly GCA_025379985.1. NCBI lineage: Eukaryota > Metazoa > Chordata > Amphibia > Anura > Hylidae > Phyllomedusa > Phyllomedusa bahiana. The sequence continues at coordinate 11,242 of JAODAL010027325.1, forward strand.
ATTTATGGAAATCATGAATAGTAAGCCTGTCATTTACCTCCAAGAATGCAACATTAAAGTCCCTTCCCACTAACAGAGCGGAGGGTGGGAGTGGGGATAACATCAAGAAAACCTTTCAGAAACTGAAGTTGGGCCTTTGGATTGCATAAGGTAATGGGATTACCCTTGTACATACCTTGCAAAATCAACGGTCACCAGGATCAGCTACTACTTCTGAAATTTGAATCGGAAATTTCTGGGAACGGAAGACTGTAAGTCTTGCCTTTTGAGAGCAAAGGAGAAATTACCTTCCTTATCAAAATGCATCTCCTGAATGAAAACTACATCTGTATGCTTCACTTTAAGTTCCCTCAGTAACGAGCGCCGTTTATGTTTGAATTCAAGCCCTTAATATTGTAGGATAATATATTAACCACTATAAATATATAGAGAAAAAAATTTTAAAAAAAGGACAAAACCGTTTCCCCCCACCCATCGCAGAGTAAAAAAGTTGGGAAGAAAAAAGGGCCTCCGATGTTCCCCGCCCAAAACTTTGGAAAAGGGAAAAATGGGGGGAAAAGAGGGTACAAAAAACTAAATAAATATAAAGAATAAAAGACAAAATCTGCCTTCGTAACATCATGCAATTTTTTCCCCCTTGGGAAAACCCCGGGGGGATAACCCCAGTGAAGGCAAAAACAATAAAATATATTGGGGAAATTTCAAAAAATCTTCCCTTTTTAAGGAAATAAACTGTTTTCTACAAAAATAATCATGGGGAGTGTATAATAGTCACCAAGGGTGAGCCGCCGATAGGGGGGCCCACTCTGTCAGGGGGTTACTGCGCCCTTTTTGCTTTTGGGGGGGGAGTTTGGGGGAAAAAATTTGGTTAGCCTTGTTTGGGAAGATTGGTTGTACCTTCTTAGGGGAAAAAAGTACCCCATAAATTGGGTGTGTTTTTTGAGAACACAGATTTGGCCCTATTTCCCCCCCGATTTTTTTTATATGATAAATACTTAATTGTTTTTGGGTTCTGTCATGGTGTTGTATCTTTTTAATGAATTAAGGTTAAGAGTGTATTATAGAGCATTGAAGGTTTGAGCTACCTCATTATATCTGGAGCTAAGAAGAGAGAGCGGAGGCGGAGAAAGAAAAAGAATAAAAAAGTCGGAGGATCAAGAAAAAAAGCAACTCCCTTTTTCCCTGCCGAGTGCCCCTTAAACAGGTTTTTTGGGGGCCCAAAAGGGGGAAAATTAACAAAAACAACCCCAGAAACAGATTTTCAATTTCATTTTTTATGAAAAAGACATCCAGGCCAGGTTGTGAGACCCCTCTGATGACGGTTTGCATCTTTTATTGCAGACTTGCTGCCATTTAGAGGTAGGAGAGGGAACTCCATCTCCCAGTCTCTAATGTCCGGGGAAAAGTATATTTCAGGGGAGTTTCAGGGGGGTGCAGGGCCTCAAATTTAATGAAGGGAATCGAAAGACCTTTTTTTGTAACAAAAAAGCCAAAAAAAAGAATTCCCCAAAGTACCCCATGTGCCCCTTTTTTTAGAGTCACCCAGCCGTAAAGGGAAAAAGGTTTGACAAATTTTAGTCCCCCAAAAAACTCTGGGGTTTTTCGCCCTTTTTTATTTATTTTTTCTTTTTGCCCTTAAAAAACCATGTCAAAAAAAATATGGGGGCTCTGTTTTTTTTTTCCCCCCCGCCTTTACAGAGCCTAATTTTATTTTTTCCCCATACCCTGAGGGATTTTATTTTGCTGGGCAAGATGTACTTTCTAATTTTGTCCCTTCCCCTGTACCATAGGGAAAATTCTGGGAAAAAGCAAAAAAATGCCCAAAAATTTTAAGTGGGGCAAAAAAATTGAGAAAAAAAAAATATCTGCATTTGCAAATTTTTTTTTTTTTTTACAGTTTTTCCCCTTTTTTGGTTTTAAAAAATTATGTGTTAACTGTATTCTGTAGTCTGATACCATTCTGACAATACCAAAAATGTAGGTTTCTCGTTATGTTATAGTACGTTAAAAAAAAAACCAAACCCTCTCTATTTTTTAAACTGGGCTGCAGTGCCAAGTTTTGCAACCATAAAATTTTTTTTCTTCCACCTATGGACCGGGGTCAGAGTTCACCCTTTTTTTGGGCTGAATGTACTTTCCCATTGGGACCATTTTGGGATGTTTGCAAAATTTTTTTATCACTTTTTTTTTATATGATTTTAATTTTTAAAAGATCGGAAATTTTACGGGGCATTGGCAAAAACCAAAATTTCGTGTAAAATTTTTTTTTTTTTTTGGCAAAAAAATGGGGTTTTTTTTTTTGACTTATCGAGTCCCACGGGGGATTTTACCACTAAAGGCCCGATTGTAAAATACACTCCTTAAAACCCAAATTTTTTAAAAAAATCCGCGACCTCGGAATCTCTTCACATGGGTGCCAATCAAAGTGTGCAGCACCTTTTCTCATTCCCCCTTTGATGCCAAAGGCTGCATCATCTTTGGGTGTAAGGGGGTTTAAAAAGCAAGATCAGGGGACGAAACAACATAGTGGGTTTAAAGGGGAAAAATTTTTGTCCCCAGAAAATGACCTTTCCCCAATTTAGAAGCTGGGGGGCATGGGGGCCCCAAGCTGTGAGTGGGGCGCCGGGCCGCGAACCAAGACTCAGACAGCGGCGCAATCTGCCATAGAGGTTTTGGGGAAAAGGATAAGGTGAGGGCCCGGGTTTCGAACCACGTACTTTCCATTACAGTAAACCCCCGCCCTCCGGGCCCCGGGGAAACCCGTGGAATAGTTGGGTTGACACAGAGTTTTCAATTTTTTCTTGTGGCTCCAGGGGCCTTTCCCAGGAAACCCCAACCCTTTCAGCCATGTGGGAATGCCTTGCCCTTTTTAAAATTGTTTTATATCCGGATCTCATTGACTTTAAGGAGCTTTCCCGTGCTAGAAAAGGTTTGGGAAGGGGGAAAAAGCTAGAGAAACAGGAGGGCCAGGGGCGGGTTGTAGGGAAAATTTGGGTGAAATGGGGGAAACATGGAGATTGGACCAAGGTAATGGAGTTCCAGCTTCAGACTTTGTATTCACAGTCGGATGTGCTTTGAGGAAAGTCAGACCTTGCCCCTGGGCTGGTACCGGGGAGGAGCCCAGCATTTCTTGTCAGCCTGCTCCTTGGACCAAGCAGAAGCCCGGGTAGGTTTTTTAAAAGGCCCCCATTGGGCAAAAATTTAAGGAATTTTTAAAAACCAAATATTGGGCCCCCGGGACATCTGATTTTCAGGAAAAAGGCAGAGGAAGTCCCCAAGGGGCTAGGGTAAAAAAACGATGTGGGAAAGGTTAATTTCCCAAAGATGGTTGTTGTAGGGGAAAATCAGCCAGATGGGAGAGACACCCATCCTCTTTTCTTTTTGGGTGACCCTGAAGTGGCGGGAGATAAATTTTCCCCGTATCTAAATTTATCCCCTTCATCTGAGCAAGGACGAGGTGGTAGGCAAAGGAAAGGGCCAAAATTTTAACTAAAGGTGGGGAAAAAAGGGGAAAAGGGGCCAAACCCTAATTTCCCTAAACAGAGACCCAGGGGGGTCGGAATAACAAAGCAGACGAAAAGATTCTGAAGGGGAAAAATAGCCAGCTGGATGGGAGACAGAAGACCCGGTAGGGGTTTTAAAATGCCCCCCAAATTTCCCAAAAAACAGTCCCACCCGCCCCGATGACAAAAAAAAAACCCAAAGAGGTGGGAGGAAGAACAATAATGGAGTCCATGGCGATATGGGGGTTTAGGGAAAATAGAGGGAAACCCGTTTTGGGGGAAAAAAAGGGGACCAGCGGGGTTTAAAGGGGGGCAACCCCGTTTCGGGGGGCCCGTTAGGCAACGGGCCCCAAAGTCCTTAACAACCTTTACAAGTTTTTTAAACAGTAGTGCCCGAGAGACCAAGTTTAAAAAGGGTTTGGAATCCGGGGGTGACCACGCCCTGGTAAGGGGTGGCACTGGAACAGGGGGTTGTTTTTTTATGAAGGAACCCCAAAATAAGTTCTTTCCCGAGGAATTTTACACAAAATTTTACCCAAACATGCAGTAAAGAAGCTTCAGGGGGAATTATATGCCTTGGGGCCCGGGACAATCAGGGCACCAGAGGCTCAGAAAGCTCATCTGCCTAGACGTTCTTCACAGCTGGTCAAAAGTGCAGACAAAAGTCGAAGCAGGAGAAGAACAATGAGCAGCAGGCTTGACGAAGGTTTAAGCACTGGGGCTGTTTTTTTGGGGACAAGGATTTTTGTGATCTGTATAGATCATCAAAAGGGTGTAGGGGCACCATCCAAAAGGTTCCCCCCCGCCTCCCCAAAGGGCCCAAAAACAAAGGCCACAGCTTTTCTGTCCCCAAAAAGAGTTCTTCACAGCACCAAAAAGTCTTAGAGAAGAGCCCACAGGGAATGGAAATTTCCCCCTTTGCAACTTTGTAGGAGGATAGCTATTATTATTATTTATTTTAAAGAGCCATTGATTCCATGGCGCTGAAAATTCAAGGGGGGGTTCCCTAATAAATATGTCAAACCCAAATACAAAAGATGACCAAAAGAAAACCCTTTCCAAAATGGCCAGAGGGGGCAGAGGAACCCCCCCCGTGGGGGGCTTTTTCCAAAACAATGGAGGGAGGAAAAGAGACCCCCAAAGGGGAGGGGGAGACCTATTTGGGGGGTGGCACAGTGGTTGAGGTTTTTTTTTGTTGGTAATAGGGAATCTTTAAGAGATGGGGTTTTTAGGGTTTCTTTTGAAGGGGGTAAGGTGGTGGAGAGTCTGATTGTTGGGCAGTGAGTTCTAGGTAGGGGGGAAGATGAAAAAAATTTTGGAGACGGTTGCGTGGGAGGACAAGAAAGGCAGAGAAAAAGGCCGTGAAGGGTTAAGGGGGGGGTATCTGGAGTTTAAGGCAGGAGTATGGAGGAGAGGGGTTATGGAGGCCCTTGTAGGTCAGGGTTTAGTATTTAAAATTGTTTTCGGGCCAATGCATAGCCATAAAGGGGTTTTGCAGGGGGGAGAGAGGAGTAGCAAGGAAAGGTTATGGAGACCCTTTGTAGGTCATGGTTAGTAGTTGAATTGTATTCGTGGCCAATGCATACCCAGTGAAGGGATTTCCCAGCGGGGAGGGGCAGAGGGTAGCGGGAGAAAGGTAGATCGATGGGCAGCGGGTTTGAAAATGGTTTTAAGGGGGGAGCAAGAGGCTAGAGGGGGAGGGGCACAGAGAAGAGTGTTGCAGTAGTCTAGGCAGGAATACAAGGGCATGGGACTCATTTTTGTGTCACGTTGGGGAATGACCAGATGCGGAATTTTTTTTCAGGTGAGGGGCAGGCAAGGTAATGGTTTGGGGATGTGGGGTTTTTAAAGACAGAGAGGAGCAAAGGTTATCCCAAGGCAGTGGACTTGCAGGAAGGTGGAAATGTAGAGCGTTGACTGTGATAGAGAGATCAGGTGGAGGGGTGAGTGGGGATGTGAAGAGTGAATTTGGTTTTTTCCCCCATTTAGTTTTAACTTAAATAAAAGGGGGTTTTTTTGGGTTGGGCAAAGGGGGCACGTCCTGAGGGAAGTGGCTTTGAGTAAGGCTTTCCCTTGGCTTGGTGAGGGAGACAATAGGTGCCATTAGGGTAGAAAGGTGTGGGAGAAACTGGCGGTAATAATTCGCAAATCCGATGAATCGCAGGATAGCACAGAGGCCTACAGGACATGCCCAGTTGAGAACAGCCGTACATTTTTTGGATTTCTTGTCACGTCAAGGGAGGTGCGGATCCCCAATGGAAAAACCCCCCACGTCCCTGCCTGTTTAGTGCCCCCTAGGGGGCAGACGGAACTGAGCGACAGTCCCTGCCTTTCTAAAAATGCGGGGGCCGGAGGGGTAGAAAAGTCAGCAGTCCGGGTCAATATCAAAAAGGAACACCCAAAACCCCAAAAAAGAACCGGGGGAGAAACATAAACAAGCCCAGGTCAAAAACCAAAGGGAGCGAGGGTTTTCAATATCGGGACAACCGGGGTCAGGAGAACAGGCCGAGGTCAGGTACACAGAAAAGCAAAACACAAAATACAGAACCAGTAACACAAGGTAGCCAGGAATATCACAGGCGCAGCACTCAGCCCACAGGGAGTTTAAATGGGATTCCTGGATACCGCCCCTGCAACTGATTGGAGCGGCCCCCGGGTCCTCCCATTGGCTGGTGCGCATGCCCCCTGTCAGGAGTGGCAGGGCATCTGTCACTCACAGAGCTGTTAGCTGCATGTGCATCAGGGTGGGGTTGCAAATCAGCTGCTGCAGCCTTTTTGATCCCTCCCAGCCGGGCACAGCCTAGCCCTGACATTTCTTTTGATGACTTTGAGCTGAGACTATGTACCCCAGGAGTGGCAAGCTGGAGCACTCAAAAAGGCACTTTTCCAGTTTGGCGTAGAGATGGTTATCATGAAGGTGGGCAAGAACCAGGTGGACGTGGATATTGACACAGTGGGATTTTACATATCAAAATGTCATCCAAATACACATAGAGCAAGTCCCAAAATATCTCATTCATGAACTCCTGGAACACTGCCAAGGTGTTACAGAGGCTAAAGGGCATTACAAGATACTCAAAATGGCCATCTCGGGTTTTAAACAATGTCTTCCATTCATCCCCCTGTCGAATGCGGATGAGATTATAGGTCTCCCAGATATCAGGTTTAGAGAAGACCGCGGCGCCTCCGATCCTGTCAAAGAACTCCGAAAAGACTGGTAGCGGGTAGTGGTTTTTAATAGTGATCTTGTAAAGACCCCTATAGTCAATGCAGGCTGCAAGGCCCCATCTGTCAGGATCCAGTCCTGTTTTTATGTTTAACCTGTTTTGTGGACATTTCTGACTCTTTGCAAGATGGCCACTGCAGCTTCAGTGGCCATTTTACCTGCTCCAAGAGGCTATATTAAGGTGTGCACCTGTGTTCCTCCCTGCCTGAATATTCAGTTAGAACCTAGTTCCTGTCTCCCTCAAGCTTCCTGGCTCTCCTGTTGAAGATCCCTGTGGTCCTCGTATTCCAGAGTCCGGCTTATTGATTTCCTGCAAGCTATTCGCTGCAACCAGACATTCCTGCTATTTGACCTCTTGTTTATACTTACTTCTGCACATGGGATCATCCTGCTGACATAGTCTCCTTATCAGGATTCCTCTAGTGCTGCACAACCTGCCTGCTGCGCCACACAGCGCTGCTGCAACAAACGCCTGCTGACCATCTACGACCCTCTGCTCACCGGCCGAACGCGAGTCTGCTTTTACTTCTTGTGACGGTTTGCTGCTGTGCACCCCTCCCCCTACCAGCTACTGGTCTCCATAACGTATCCACGCGAAGCATAACACCATCCTTCTTCTCAACAAAAAGGAATACCTCTCCTGCGAGGGAGGGTGATTTGCAGATAATGCCCTTCTAGAGGTTCTCCTTGACGTGGGCTGACATGGCTTCTGTTTCGGGCTGGGACAGAAGGTACACCCTACCGCGTAGAGGGGTAGTACCCATCTGAAGCTCAATTGGGCAGTCATAAGGCAGGTGAGGAGGAAGTGTCTCTGCCTGTTTCTTGCAGAAGACATCCACAAAATTATGATAGTATGCAGAGAATCACAGATAGGGCATGCTAGTGTCCAAAGTGTCAGATGGAGAGAAACTAGAACCGAGAGGCAATGAAGCACTGATCATTCCAACACGTAACTTTACCAGTTCTTCAATCAATCCCTAGGCCATGGGTTCGTAACCAAGGGAGTCCCAAAAGCAGAGTACTGTATGAGCAGGAGAGCACAAGGAAGGAAATTTGTTCTTGGTGTATAACTCTTTAACCCCTTAAGCTGAACGCCTGAAAAATACTTAATGACCAGCATATTTTTTTAGTTTTTGCTTTCTTGCGTTTCATCAGTCGTAACTTTTCTATTTTTTTAATGAAACAGTAGTATGAGGCCTTGTTTTATTCAGGACAAATTGTACTTTTGGGGGGAATAGTTTAAGGTTACAACCTATACAATTATTGCATGAATTTTTTCTTTCAAAATGTTTTGTAATTTCACTTTACAACTTACTACAGATTTATTCGTCAGTGTGGCTACCTAATGTGTGCAGGGTTTTTTTGTGTGTATTGTATGCACAATTATTTTTTATTAAATATTTATTTTATTATTTATGTTACTTATTTTTTCTACACTTATGTCTTTTACTTTTTTTTTTTAAATCCTATGAAGGAATAACTATTTTACTTTTTTTTTTTCTTACACTATGTAATGTATTAGCATATTCATATATGCTAATACTGTTTTAATCCTGTGTCGTTTGACACAAGCAGCAATCAGGGAAGCACACACAGTCTGCCCTGATTGCTGGCCTTGCACACAGAAAGCCCCACCTTTTCCTTAGGCTACTTTCTTGTGCCCAGGGCAGACTGCGTGCAGCCGATTCCCATGGTCTCTATCGGGTCACCAGGCGTCCCGATCACCCTACAGAGCAAGTGAAAGACCTTTGATTCTGCTGCGGTCATGAACTGCACCAATCAAAGGTTTAAGTGCCGAGGTCGCTGCAGACGAACAACCTGCACTGCACGACGTCAAAATTTGGTGGGTGGTCGTTAAGGGGTTAAAATGTAGAATTAGAGGTTTCATGCAGTAACGGATCTCCTTATTAAAGGGATTATCACACTACATTGATTCATCTTACCTCAGTCTTGTTTTCTCTGTTTCATTTTTGAATTCAGGGACGTGTTTACTGGCCTGCAGTGATGAGCTGCTGAGGACACCAGGTCTGTAGCTATAGTGACCAGCGCTGAAAGCCTATCAGGAGAGACTGAAAAGCTCTGTAGCTATAGCGACCTGAGGAGCTGATGCAGCCCATAAAATAGGGGATAACTAGGAATAGGTAGGACACTTGTAATGGACACATATTGCAAAATGACTTGTTTTTGCAAGATTTTTAACATAAAAAGCAATCCTTGTAGTGAGACAACCCCTTTAAAGCAGAAGAGACAGAGTGGATTAAGTTGCCCACAGAGCCATTGCCCTTACAAAGTCAGAATAGAAAATAGGCAGTGGAGGAGGTGTCATCTGGTTCTTCAAATACCTTGCAACTGGTGTCTAAGACATTTGGGAAACTGGTTGTCAGTGGATTCTTTTGTTATCAAAGGGGAGTGACCCAGGCTAGAGCATCGCAAGAGATCTAGGAGACAATAAACCCTACCTTCGCTTGGTCCGAGATGAACTGGTGGGCTAGGACTTCAAAATGTATTGTGTTTTGGTTCAAAAATCCATGGCAGGCTTTGGAGTCTCCGTTGTACCGAGGAGGTAGCAGCACGTACAGGGAAGAGCTGCATGGAATAGCTGGAAGCTGAGCAGAGACTGGAAAAGAAATCAGAGCGACCTCTGGGCGACTTATTGCAATACCCTGAAGCATCTTGAAGAGAAGCTCTTGGAGGGTCACTTCGGCTGCGATGTAATGGATGTCTGGCGGGATTCATGGCCCAGTTATACTGTCATGGTCAGACTCATCGGAGACAAGAAGTGGTCCGCTGGGTCGGGAGTTGGCGTAACACTGGTGAGGGAAGTCTAAGGAGCCCCCTATTTCCACCAGAGCTCGCCGCAGGTTGGACTTTGCTGCAGGAATCTCACAGGTCACTTCCCCCAACATAGGTCCTCGAGGTGACAGCTGACGTGTGGACTTGCATAGTACCGGAGCGTGGGGCAGAGACATCATCGGGAATAGGCAAATGGTCAGTGCTGGCAGCTTACAAGTGAGGTCAGGGCAGGCAGTAGACTAGACAAGGTCAGGAACGTAGTGGAAAGTTGTTAACAGGAAAGCAATCAGAAAAACACACAGGAATGTCAGACACATTATATACATAAACAAAGAACTGGGTGTGAGATGAAGGGTGAGGTGTCAAGAAATAGTCAATGGCCAGGCATGATTGGTTGAGAAAAGTTGGGTTCACCCCCTAGAGGCCGGTCGTGAGAAGAAGACTGGCTGAGAGACAGGAATGAGAGAGCGCACAAATCGTGGCACAACCTCGTATAGAGGCTGGGAAACAGACAGGACTGCATGATTGGGAGTGCTTAGCAGTGTGCCCTGGTGTGATATGATTTACTTGGGTGTGGTTTGAGGCATGGCTTGGTGTGTGCCTCTTAGCATTCCTTAAAGGTTTGAGGTATTCTGCTTTTAAATCCTCTCCATTACCTACCTCTAACAGGATCAGCTAGGAATAGCAGAAATGATATGCCAATCACTGCTTATATAGATAACCACCCACAGCCTGACCTCGTTGGTGTAAAGCCTGCAAGTTGAAGGTTCTGTGAATAGCTGTCTGATTTTGCTTTCTTTCACAGCTAGACTGTTCACCCACCCCCTATCCCTGTTCATCTCCTAACTAGATTGTTAAACACAATGTTCCCAAACCTCCACCTCTCTGTGCTCTAACAGGCCCTAGAGTCCTGGACGGGATAGTGACATCACTCACTGAAGCTTGTTTATCTTTCTTACTGACAAACTTTAATGTTTAGAGCTTGGTAGCCTTCTATCCTGCTGTTTTAACTCCTCCATCACCAATGTCCCTCTATCCCTCTAGAAATAGCAGAGCGGAAAAGTCACTCACTACTGTAGAAGCACCCACAGCATCAGCAGGAAGTATGAACTTAAAGCTGTTTGTGAAGAGCAGGCTCTGTGAAACAGCTTGGTGAGAACACCCCTTTAAAGGCTACATTAACAAAGTGTATTTTCCTACAGCAAAATGTTACATGTAGCATAATCTTGGATTTTGGCCGGGTATTTCACCTTTTCTCAATATAGGTTTTGCCACATTTTAGGTAGTCTTAATCTAATGGGACTAACCTGCCTCCTGGCTTTCTATGTATTTTCTGCATCACAAACACATGGAAAACTTTATTTTTGCAATTGTTTTTTATGATGTGGCCTACAGCAGGTATTCCATTGAAAGCAATAGGACATGCAATGCACACAGAATCTGCATGAAAATTACACCTTAAAGGGGTTTTCTCGCTACAAAGATCATATCTCAGATTATGGGGACAGTAAAAATAAGTTCTTTTGTAATTGGGTTGCATTACCTAAGTCACTTAGTATAGTAGATATGATCTTTTCTGTGCATCTGCTTTCTATTTCTGCTGCTGATAGTCTGGACACGCCCCCTGAACAGTGATTGTCTGACTGACATTTCATTCTTCCTGGTGGGAAACGCCCCCAGACAGGAAAAGCCCCGAACGCGCCCCCTGAGCTGTGATTGGCTGCCTGCACCCTCTGCATTTACTCCCCTCTGAACTGTTCAAACCAAAAAGTAAAACAGCTATGTGGAGAGGGCTGCTGGCTGTTTATATCAGTCTCCCAGCTCTACAGTGTGTAATGCTCTGGGTAAATACTGATGTTTAATCATAGATCATCTCATATAAGTCAGATCTTATGTCTTGTGTTCCTCCATATAATATCACAGTCACACAGTATCCTGCCTCGATAACAGAGTGGTGGACGGAGCAGTTTCGCATTCCTCACATGTGTTTCATCAGGTTCAGGCTGGTGTTATTAACTGGTTATATGCACAGCACGGAGCTTGTGGCAGCCAGAGCTGAAGGCTCTGCAGACACATCGAGAAAACTGCAGGAAGACTGCACGATCTGTTCTGTCCAGGACAACCTGCCCCTTCTACTGCAAATACTGAATGATGATGTCACCAATCTCTTCAAGTGAGGGAGGACACGCCTCCTGGTAGGAGAGACACACCTGCTGAGAGGAGAGACTCGCCCCTGGATTTCAAATTCAATCTCATAGAATTAGCTGACGAGCGCGAACACTTCAACCGATAAAACCCATTTAAGGTTGTGCTTAAATGTAAGGCCGGGTTCACACACCTGCTGTTTTAGAAGTACGCGCTGGGCAGCACATACTTCTAAAGTGCTCTGAGCCAGCTCTCATGCAACCCCACTGTCCCTGGCGCATAAGCGACGGGAAAAAGTGACATATCACTACTTTCTCCGGGCACTCAGTGCTTGTCAGGTAATACACTGCAAAATCATAGGATTCAATAAGTGCTATGATTTTACCGTATTTGGAGGGCGTAATTCGGGTGTATTGCAGCACAATTACATGCTAAAGTTTGCCCTGCAAATACGCTGTGTGAGCATACTCTACGGGAAGGAATTCACACAGTGTTGTTTGTTCTCAGAGAAATCTCGTATGCTCAGGTTATGTGTAAACATTATAATTTTGCCACTTTTAAAAAAGCCATTTGACCAAGGCGATGGCATTGCATCAAAATTGTCGAGTGTGGACACACCCCGATTTAATAAATGTGAGGAATGCAGTTTGTCATCTGCAGCATATATCCAAGGTGACTGCCATGTGTCCCCTTAACTTGTGGCTCATATCCCCTATGGGTCCTAGATTGTATATAGTTATATTAAAATTGTTAATAGTATTGCATATTTCATTGGAACAAGAATGCTTTCATTCACTGACAGCCAACAGAGATCTCACAAAAAGTGCAATTTGGTTGCTAAGGGAAACTACTACACTTTTCCTTTATCTCTCACAAAGTATATATTTATTAGTGGAATCGTAGAAAACCTTTTTATGGGTGTGAGCACTCGCAGGACGGAAGCTGAGAATGACACCTGTACTCAAGCAGGCACCTGAGAAACCTGCCTCCCATACCTGCTGTTTAATCCATTAGACGCCATGGCGACTAAATGAATAGCGGACAGTGCTGTGCACCATTCCTCCGTCTGATCGTCAAATGCTGAGAGCTAGCAGATTAGGCGAGAGAGAATAGGACTCCAAAAGTTCAGGAGTTTTTAGAGATGAAGGGCAGGTTAGAGACTGGTCGGTAATTAGCAGCACAAGATCGGTCTAGAATGGGTTTTTTAGTAAAGGAAAATGAGAGGTTGAAGATTGCAGTGGAGCGAGACGTAACTGCTGGACAAAGTGGGAGGGAATGGGGTCACTAGAACAGGTCGTGGGGCGAGCAGACAAGAGAAGCCTTGATATTTCTTTTGCCGTTTGGTCTAGAGCTGACTAGACTAGAGGACGTGCGGGGTGTTTTGCAGTGTCTTTGAAGTGAGTGGACAGGTCTTCAGCACAGAGGTCAGTGACCGGGGGCCTGAGGAAGAGGGAGTGGAAAGTGTAAGGGCTTGTTCACACGGAGTTTACACTCCGTGTTACAAGCGCTTTTCGGATCTGTCTTGGGGTCCGCACTGTCACGGATGTTTGGTGCAGTGAAGGGCAGTGTGATAAGTCCTGAGCAAGAATATGTAATGGAGAAAGTCCTGGAACATCGCTAAAGAAAGCAAGTCTGAGGCGTGTGCCAAAACTGCCGGCGTCGGACTCTGGTGGTGCGGTGAGTGAATGGTACCAATATGTCCAGGGTGGTTAAGAGAGTTTAATTATAGTTACATAGTTTGTAAGGCCAAAAAAAGACAGACGTCGATCAAGTTCAGCCTATTGTTCTACAGTGTTGATCCAGAGGAAGGCAAAACCCCCCATGAGGTAGAAGCCAATTGTCCTCATTTTAGGGAAAAATTCCTTCCCGACTCCAAACTGGCAATCAGAATAAATCCCTGGATCAATGACCCTTCTCCAGAATCCTAGTCACTATAACTTGTTATATTACTACGCTCTAGAAATGTATCCAGACCCTTTTTGAACTCTGTTAGTGATTTTACTATGATAAGTTCCTGTGGCAGGGAGTTCCATGGTCTCACTGCTCTTACAGTAAAGAATCCCTTCCTATGTTGATGTAGAAATGTTTTTTTTTTCAAAGAAGCTTTATTATAGTAGACAATTGAAAAAACAACAATAAAAATATAGGTAAATAAAGGCAACAGTAGGAATTTTCCAGTAACAGCAAATCAATACTAATAAATGCACCTTATACAGAGAAGATCAATTTAAACAATTTTCAACGGATAAAATTTGCAATGCAACAACAACAAAAAACGGCTGTTGCAACAGTTTTCTAGAGTAAGCTCTGGACAGTGTCCTAACAGAAATGGGATAGTATAGTGACCTTCAGGGTTAAGCAACCGCTGTCGTTTAGAACAAGTCATAGTAAAATGATGAAGCCTAAGTAAAACTAATAACCAACGGATAAACCCATTTTGGACGAGACAGTAGAGCACCTCCGGAATCTTATGAATGATAGAATTCAGTCTAACCAGAAGAGAACAGCCCAGAACCTAATTAAATGTGAGATAGGGGCATAACGCAACAGCCAAGCAGGGCCTTATGTCATCGTTTTGAATGCACGGATGAGGCTGCATAAGTCATCCATTCCCCCCAAACCCCATATACTTGTCCATGGTCTAAAGTAGAGTCTGCTCTCAAGTCTCTCATAAGACTACAAATCTCTTTGAACCATTTTCTGTGGCACAGGTCGGGTTCTGGTTTGATCTCCATTTTATAGGAATCCAAAGATTTAGCTGCACCAGAAGGAAAAATTATCAGGCTGCCCTTTAAGGACACGAGAATGCCATAAAGTGGTAGCATAAGGAGCTGAAGATCTTCAGGGGGGAGTTTTGTAAAGTGATGTCAGTAATTATCCGAATCAACCTCTCTTACAACCCTTTCTCCAATATGGCTGCAGCACCTCACACTCCCACACATATGGGTCATAGATTCTAGAACTTTTCACATCTCCAACAAGTGGAATGGGACACCAGGTTAGTCATGTGTAATACCTATCAGCACTCTGTACCACCCCTGGAGAGGGACCCTTATAATTTAATTCCTGAATTCTACAGGACACGAGGCCTTAGTCTGCTAAGATGCAAAAAGCCTTGTGCCAATCCTCCTCTGGAAAGTACATTTTGTTTCCTGTTACCAGCCACCCTGAAAGGAGGGGTCGTTCTCACGGCACTTGTTTCTATTAGATTAGTTTACCAGTACCGAAGATAAATGTGCAGGGCCGTGTTTGCTGACAACAAAAATCTTTCAAAACTAGTGAGTTCTCTCGTTAATGATTAAGCTTGTCCTTTATTAGTGGTGAAGTTAGTGTTTAATTGCAAGTTTGAAACCAAAATTGGCAAACGGAATTGGGAGAGGGGACCACTTTCTAGGTTTTGAAGGGGGGTTTTCCACAAGACCCCCAATAAGGTGGGTTGCGGGTACACTCCCGTTATAGCAAGCTGCAAGCCGGAAGGGATCCCTGGGTTCCTTTTAGGGGGACCAGTGTCCCCCTGGAGAGTAGAGGCCCAATGGCGCCCAAAACCCCAAAAAACGCCATTTTTACCTGGGAATAGGGGGAGTGAACTTTTTTATCCTTTAAGACGGAGTATTCAGGGATTTGAAAGACTGACCACACGTTTTCTCAATTCGGACCCACCTTTTCAAGTTTTATTCGGGAAACAATCACGACCCTAGCCGCTATTCCCGACTTACTTCAAATCGGGAGGGAAGCAACAAAGGGCTTTTTGTAGGGGTTCACGGGTTCTGTCTTGGTGGAAAAATCCCAGCCCAAATTTTAAAAGGGGAAAAATTGTTTTAAGGGTTTGGGGTAGTTTTCAATCAGATAAAAATTTTTGGGCTATATTTTTGTGTAGTTAAAAATTTAAAAATTGCACAAAAACAAAACGTTCAGAAAATTCATCAAAACAGGCAAGAGATCTCAGGTTGTTAAATTTGAGTAATATCGCAAATCGGCGCACTTTGGGCTCTTTTTAATTAACCTTTTTAATTTTCTCTCGCCTCCCTGAGGATTGCAGAGGTTTACTCCTGGCTATAACATAGGGAGGGGGCATTGGCAGCCTGTCGTGTCCCATTAGAATATGAAGTTTTGGACAAGTCCCCTTAAAATTTAAATTTTGGGTGGGGAGTTGAAAAAGGGCAACAATGTTTTAAAGCTAGGGGGCCAAGTCCAATTTGAGGGGCGTCTTAAAAAATCCAGTCCACCCTGTAAAAATGCTTTCTCTGACCCAGGGATAACGCTTGGTGGGGTTTGGTCTGCAGGATAGTATTAGACAAAAGGTTTTTCAGGGTGTTATCCGGCCTCTTTTCCCGGAAAAAAAACCAACTTGGTTTTAATGTATTAGGTCAGGCAAAAGGTTTGCCAAGTGCGAGGAGCTTTGCATACAATTTTGGGATCCAATTCAGAAAATTAATGGGCCTAAATTGAGCCCAGCAAGGGTCCTTCCCCCGGTTTTGGGTTTTTCCGAAAATGCGCTGAAAAAAGGAAGCGGGGAGGCTGTCAGAGTACTGTTAAGGAGGACAATATGGGGAACAATCCTCCCCTTAAGCCCTTATGAAACTTGGCTGAAAACCCGGGGCCAGGATTTTCCCTGCCGCAAGGCGGAATACCCTCAGTTTTCCTCAGGGGGAAAGGGGGGACTCCAGTCCAGGAGTTTCAGAATCAAGTTTGGGGACTGAGCAACTCCATAAATTCCCCAGATCCACTCTTCCGAGCGCAGAAGGAGCAGAACCGGGCTGCTAAGACCCGGGTGAAGGAAATGAAAAGTATCTAAGATCTCCAAAAGTGAGGTGACCCTTTTTGCCTTTTGTCAAAATCGCCAGGATGTAGAGAGAAGTCTTTTTCCGCTGGCCCTGCCGCTTCTGGGGTTTTTTTAGCCACATGTAGTATGCCCGCGAAAACCCTTTTAAAACCTGGATGCCTTTTCTTAAAAATCGGGAAAGATTTCATGTTTTGGACAAAAAAACCCGCAAGTCACTGTGTAACAATGTAGTTTTGCTTGTACAAGCTTGCCCCCTTGAAAATTAATGGGTAAGTCTAGAAGCCCCTCCCTCTTCAATTAGCTCTGCTTATTAAAATTCCCACGGCGACACACTTCAAAGTTCCCCATTTTAGTGAGGCGACGTGGATCGCTCGATGGGTTTTAAAGAAGTGGTCCATGTTTGGGTCGGACGGGAGAACCCGAGTCTTTAAAGAAGCGATTCATTCAGTCGCCAATTTTTTTTTTGGGGTCCCGGCTTCTGCAATTCCCAAAATGCAGAAAACTGGGCGTGATGGAAAGCAAAATGTTCCATATAGGGATTTTTAACAGTAGGGGAAAAAATTTGTAAAGGGGAAAAATATAATCTATTACTATTCTCTGGTG
This sequence comes from Phyllomedusa bahiana, assembly GCA_025379985.1. Lineage (NCBI taxonomy): Eukaryota > Metazoa > Chordata > Amphibia > Anura > Hylidae > Phyllomedusa > Phyllomedusa bahiana. The sequence goes on from JAODAL010027325.1 coordinate 28,295, forward strand.
GGGAGGGGAGTGAAAGTTGTCTCGGTATGGGGGGCAAGGGCCGATATCAAAAGCGCATATTGTGTTTTTCGTATTTTTTTAAAAAGGGTAGATGCGATGAATTCCGGTTCGGCGCCGACATGGGTGAAGTGCGGTGGGGGAGTCCGAACGGCATAGCACTCACTCGCGACTTACCGGAAAAAAAACCCGGGTAGAAATGTCCAGGGAAGGAAAAAGTGGGAGACGCCCCGGGACGGAGAGGACACGAGAAACCGGTCTCACTGGCAGCAAGCAGCAGCGTGTTGTACACGGAGCTGGCGGGCGGCGGAGCGCCCTGACGGGGGCGAGAATTGCCCGCGCGGAGCGGAGCGGAAAAGCGGTGGGGGGGCCCCGGGCGGGCCGGGGCTCGGCTCTCCAGGGAAAATTTGAAGGGGCAACCAGGTACTCAGTGGAGGGGAGGGGGGGACGCAGCGCTAGGGGGTGAGAGGGGGAAAAAAGGGGGGCAAAAAAGTCCCGCCATTCCCCAGGCAACAAACTGAGACAGTGAAGTGTCCTTTATATGTTTCTATGGTCGTGACTGCCTTAATTACAGGCCCCCAAGCTGTAGCCTGATATTTTCCTCCTGCCCCTTTTCATTACCAGCACTACCAGTGGCTTTTAAATTTCCTTCTTTGCATCGGGACCCCAGTTTTTTTTTTTTTTTTTTATTTATTTCCCCCGGAGAAAATTTGTGCACAAGATTGAAAACCCTTCGCTGTCCTAGTGGGTTTTTGTCCCCTTTCCCCCAAAACCGCCATATTTTAAAATTTTTGGACCGTACCCCCTAAAATGGGGAAGTCAAAATCCGTTAACAACAGGGGAAAGGGGGCCCTAGCTGACCCAGAAGGCCTGAAGATCCTTAACAGCGCCAGAGTTGAAAACACCCCCTTTCCCCGCATGGACTTTCGAATGTCCCCCTTTAGAAAATCGGAAAAGGGGGGTGAACCCCCAACCCGGGGGATAGCTACAAGAAAATTTGGGAAAAGGTCGCCGACAAAATTTGCCTGGATTCGGGGAAAAAAATTTGCTGCAACCGTGCCCCCCTTGTTCGCACAGATCAAAGGGAGAATATACGGGAACATGGTGAAGATGGAAGTTTTGGGGTTCAAAGTCCAGTCTCTGGAAATGGATGCCAACGCCCTTAGAGCTCAATTACAGGAGGTCACATCAGACAACAAACGTTTAATTGATAAGATTGAGGACTTGGAAAATCGCTCAAGGCGAAACAATTTGCGTATTATAGGATTACCGGAGTTTATTCCTCAAAGCAATCTGGTATCGCTGTGCGAACGTGACATCCCTGAGCTCCTAGGCATATCTGCACCATGCAAAGTAGAAAGAGCACATCGCATAGGGCCTAACCTAAGGGGCGATATAAGTACAAATCAAGCTGCGGTTAACACTTCTAGCGGCAGACCACGACAAGTTATTGTCAGATATCTAAACTACGCTGAAAAAGCTGAAATCTTACGATCCTTCAAAAAGCTGAAAGTAAACCTCCTATTTCAAGGTTTCAAACTACTAATATTTGAAGATTTTTCGGCGGAGGTGGTAAAACGATGCAAGGCATTCTCAACCGTGTGTACAGAACTGTTCCGCAGGCAAGAAAAATTTGCATTATTGTACCCGGCAGTTCTGCGAGTCTACCACAAAAATGGGTCCACCTCTATTTTTCATACACCGAGGGAAGCACAATCCCTGCTGGACAAAATGCGTCGGTCAACACGATCACCCTCGCCGCAAGGCTCCCCTCGAGACCAACCAGTGGAGCCACACTCTCCAACGACACAAAAAGAAAGTCGGGGTCAGGTTCCACACCAGACCCCAACCAGCCCGAAAGAGCAGCGTAAACGCTCAGCTTATGCCTTGGGATCATGATTCAGACAGGAGACGATAGGATTTTGAGCTAGGGAGGGAAAAAAGTTTTCTCCACTGTCCACTGTTTTTTAAAGGGAAAAGCGGATGTGATCTTATGATAAGTTGGCCTATCCCTCATTTACCTGTGTTCTGTTCAAGACTGTGGGTAGTAGTAGGGTTCTTGGTTGATGGCTCATGCCAGTCTTGGAAGAATTAATTGTTTATATATTCCTACACCTGATGTTGGGAAGAAGAGAAGTCTGTAAGCAAAAATTTTTGGAGGAAGAGTTTGTTCCACCTTCTTCCTCCACATGCTGTGTTATCTGTGTTGTTTTGTTATACTTAGTTTGGTTCTCTAAGTTTTATGGGAGCAACAATCTGCCACGTACCACTGGGATCACAATTATGATACTGCATACAATAGTTCCACCGGTCCACAGGTTAACCCCCCCCCCCCCCTCATTACCCCAAATGATTAAATTACATTGTGGGAGCGTGGCTAGCGATGTGAGGAGGAAAGTCACGCTTGTTGAGAGCTCGTCCAGGGCCAGCTAAACCAGCACTATTCAGCGCATAATATGGGCAGTAGAAGAGCCAAAAAGACTCCCAAGCCACCCAAGACCACTTCTGCGGGTGGCATCGCAATTTCTAATTACTTTGCCCCTCTATCAGACCTCGCGGAGGAGCTCCCCCCTTCCCGCGCTTCGACCCCGGAGGCGCCATCTTGCCTGCCATCTGCGCTCTGCAGCGAAGGAGGTCAGCAGACTCAGAAGAAGCAGCAGAAACCCTACGGGCACGCAACTACCAGCAAGCGGATCACCCGAAAGCACACTGACACCAACGATGTCTCAGCACTTACCTCCACTGCTTTCGTGGCACCCGGCTTCACACAATAGCGGAGCACCGCATCTCCCGGGATCATCAGGCAGTGATCTGGGCGCTCAGAAGTCCGTCTCTTCAGGCGCTCCAGCCGCCACTGCAGGTCAGTTCCTCTCCCTGCACGCTGCCAAACCGACAGGCAGCCCCACCACCTCCGGCCATCTGATGCTCTTAGGAGCTCTAGGAAGACAGGGACACACTCATCCCCCTGTAAGGATGCCTGGCACCCCTGCCCAGTCAGCCCCGCCAGTAGCAAGCCCCGGGCATCTATCTCCACTAAATGCCACAGGCAACTGGGCTGCAGAGGTCTTGAATACCCCCAAACAGAATCGGTGCCCCATAGGTTGCACAGAAAAAAACATCCAACATCCCCCACATGCCATGTTAACAGGCGTCATAGTTTCCCAGCTGCCTGGCTCCCTAAGGGGCACTCCAGCTCCAGCAATACCTGTGGAATGCACAGGCATCTATGCAGAGTCCCTAGGTCACCTGAAATCAACCTCAGAGGCTTCCCTGCACCTGCCTCAACCTCTCCAGGCACTTCCATCTGTGCCACAGTGTACCACCAGCCCACCATCACAACCTCCAAGGGATCTGATCCCCGCCTCAAACCCTGATAGCAACATTAACCCAACACCTACTACCGGACCCTCCGGAGGATTGCTGCTTGACCATAACCTGACCCAGGCAATGTCACAATGCAGTGCACCATGGCACTCTAGTCCGAACTCTTCCACTTGGGAGGGGAGCCCCACTCGCTCTGCTCTGGCTCCATCGCCCGCAGCCGAGTTCCCCTCAAACCATCTGAGTGACCCGCGAGCTCTCCCACAAAACTCGGGTTTTCTACCTCCTGAGGATGCACTCCAAGTATTAGCGGAACACCCGGAACTACGGGCCTTGCTCTCTCTAATCCCCTCCAAATTTGATATGAAACAAATGGCACATGACCTACAGCAAGCATGGCGACAAGATCTGTTATCAGTACAATCGGACGTTACTGCTTTGCAGGAGAGGGTTCAGAAATTAGAGGAAGCTCATGCATCCGCAAGTGTCACGTTTTCCACCATGCAAATTGCTATCTCAGAACAACAGGATCGCTACGCTCATCTAGTCAACCACATGGACGACCTAGAGAATCGCAACAGAAGAAACAATATCCTGCTCCGGGGATTGCCAGAAACAGTTCGAACAGGGGAACTGATTCCAACTCTAACCAAAGTGTTCAACAACATCTTGGGCAGACCGGACGGGACAGCGGTGGAGTTTGATCGCGCACATCGGGCGCTTAGACCTCAGAGTCAAGATTCCACGCGGCCTAGAGACATTATCTGCAGAATACATCACTTTCCATTGAAAGATGAGATCATGAGGAAGGCCCTTTGAGTCTCTTCCCAGACCTTTCCAGAAGGACTCTTCGCATGCGTGCGGCAGTGAAACCGCTTTTGGCTTTGTTACAGGCTAGGGGTATCCCGTACCGGTGGGGATATCCGTTTGCAATCCATGTCCACCACAAGGACAAATCCCTGCTCTTTCGCTCCTTGGCGGATCTTCCAGCTTTTCTCTCTGCGCTCGACCTCCCTGATGTGAACCTTCCTGACTGGACTGCGGCAACGTTGATGGACTTCACCTCCCCTCAAGAACTCTTCGTTAGACCGCAGTCCCGAACATCCAAGTCAGCTGCGCCCAAACCTCAAAGAACCCGTCGGCTCCTGGGCAGTCCAGACCACTCTCCTCCAAAGAGACATCCTCACCGCTGATTTGTGAAGACGAACACTGTGTGAGATTATGATAATTACTGCGAAAGATGCTCTCTTTTTCAGATACCTTCTCTCTTCCCTCTCTGTCTCTCTTTCCTGTGGATCTTCCATGTCGCCACTGGGCTGTTTCTGTCTGGGTACACTGGTTTCAACCACGCATTGCGTGTTGGTACTTTCTTCAGGTACCCTCTCTCCCTCCCTCCCCCCCTTTTTTTTTTTCTTTTTTCTTCTTTTTCAGCTTTTTCCTCTTATCCCAGCCTTTTCGCTTCTTCCCTCTCTCCCCATCCCCACTTTTCTCCCTCTCCCACTCCATGAGGCTTCCACCTTCTATGCTCTGTACTGCTCTTTCTACTCACATTCAAATGTTTAATATGAATGGTGTTTTTTTTTTTTTTACTGCTAGCAGTTGGCGGCCTGCTCCTGCTGTAGTTTGCTTTTCTCGACCATGCCGCCAATTGCCTGTTCATTTGTAAGTTTAAAACCCTGTGGCGACTCTGTTTATGATATGTTTTTCCCTTCACATATGCCGTCGTATTTTGCTAACTGTGTTCTCGCATGCCCCCAAGTGCTTTTGGCCTTTTACTCCAAAGTGGCCTTCACAGTTACAATCCTGCTTTTGGTTAGTTGTTGGCGTGACTATTTTAGGCCTTTTTTTTTTAGTTACACAGCTGAGGTTCTACTTTTCTTCCACCTGGTCCTTCCGGTCGGTTTCGGTCACTCTCATTTATAGTTTTCTCGGGTTTTTTATCTGTCGTAGTGTCTTTTTGCTCCTTAATGGCTAACCTTAGGTTGACTTCCCTTAACGTTAAGGGATTTAACATATCCGAGAAGCGCTTACAAATCTTATATCACCTCCATAAACAGAAGTCACACATTATTTGTATGCAGGAAACCCACTTTGTACAATCCCATATACCGAGGTTTAACAGGTACTTCCCTGCCTGGTACCATAGCAGCAACCCGTTGGCTAAGATGAAAGGAGTAGCTATTTTTTTCCACAAATTGCTCCCGGTCCAGATCCTAGACGTTCTCTGGGATGACGACGCCCGGACGTTGTTCATCAAATGCAACATTCGAGGCCAAATATTTACGATTGCGAATGTATATGCTCCCAATGCTGGTCATCTCTCCTTCTTTACTAAGACTTTGGATGCCCTTACAAGCTTCTCTCAAGGCAGAATCATCCTTTGTGGAGATTTAAACTTAGCCCTCAACCCTGCACTAGATGCCTCAAATAATCACTCTTCCATAGCTCTACGCACCCTCAACAAACTCCGGAGGCAACTCCACGACATGCAACTAGTCGATGCATGGCGGCTTCTCCACCCGAATGACCGGGACTATACTTTTTTCTCACACCCCCATGGCTCATACAGCCGTATTGACTATATCCTCCCTTATCATTCATTATTGTCACACGTCTCTGATGTCTCTATTGGGAGCATTTTACATTCTGATCATGCCCCGGTCCACTGTGACCTCCATCTGCCACAATTTCAAAAACAGTCTCTCTCTTGGAAACTGAACGAGTCACTTTTATCTGACTCGCTCTGCTTCTCGGAGCTCAAGACCATGATAGACTCTTTTCAACACACACACCAATCTGACCCTACCTCTCCTCAGACTCAATGGGAAGCCCTTAAGTGCGTCATGAGGGGTGTCCTTATAAAGCATGGTGCCAGACTAAAGAGGGAGATGTCTCACAAGCTACAAGCCCTTCTCGCATGCCTGAGCCTCCTGGAATCCACCTATAAATCTACTGGTCTTGAATCAGACCTGAGAAATCTCTTACAAGCCCGCCATGAGGTTCTCCAATTAATGGAGCATAAACATAAAAGGTACCGCCAAATTTTCTCCAGTTCCTGCTATGTATGGAGTAACAAGCCACGTAGGTTCCTGGCACGGGCGTTACGTGAGAAGCGAGCTTCATTATTCATCCCATCAATTAAGAATTTAGAGGGTAAACTAGTTCACCCCACAGACGATATTTTAAAAGTGTTTCATACTTACTATTCGGACCTTTATAACCTCCCTCACCCCAGACAGCTGCCCGAGTCAGGTTCTCTACATAGCTCTCTGAGGGACTACCTGTCCGACTCGGCTCTCCCATCACTGGACCCCCTTTCCCTTGCCCCTCTGGAGGAACCGTTTTCTCCTGACGAACTTAAAGCAGCAATATCAGCCTTACCATCAGGGAAGAGCCCAGGTCCTGACGGGTATACTGCCTTTTTCTACAAAACCTTGATTGACGACCTCACTACCCCTCTCCTTCAAACTTTTAACACTGTGTCCCCGACCTCCCACTTTGATCCAGCTTTCTTAAAAGCCTACATTACAGTGATACCTAAGGAGGGTAAAGATCCAGCTCTCTGCCAAAGCTATCGTCCCATTTCCTTGATAAACACGGATGCCAAACTCTTCGCTAAATTAATCGCTATGCGTTTAAACCCATTATTTGGATCCCTAATTCACTTGGACCAGGTTGGATTCGTGCCCTCCAGAGAGGCGAGGGACAATACACTAAAAACTTTCGCCCTAATCCAACATATTCAGACTACTAAACTCCCTTGCGTTCTTTTGTCTTTAGATGCCGAAAAGCTTTCGATCGAGTGAACTGGACCTTTATGAGGGGAGTCCTGGAGCGGATGGGACTGGGTCCGGTAGCGATGGGTAGAATACTAGTTCTATACCACTCTCCACAGGCACAAATTCGTATTAATGGTGCATTTTCTTCCCCTTTTGTTATAGGCAATGGTACCAGGCAGGGATGTCCTCAGTCCTCCCTCTTATATGTTTTAGTGATGGAACACTTAATGCAGGCGATAAGGGCGGATGCATCAATCCATGGAATCAAAATTGCGGACCAACATATTAAATGATTTATTATTGTATATCACTAATCCTTCAGAGTCCTTACTAGCTGTAGCTAGGACATTGCAGACCTATGTCTCTTTTAGCAACCACAAAATAAACATGACCAAAAGCGTAGCTCTGCACATGAATATCCCTGACCGCACTTTAAGACACCTAAAATCTGCCTTTCCTTTTTCCTGGACCTCTTCCTCCTTCAAATATTTGGGTGTTCAGATCCCTGCTAACTTAGAAAAAATCTTTGATCTTAATTTTGCACCCTTACTCCACACTATTGGCCAAGATCTACTAAAATGGGATAACAAAGATTTCTCATGGCTTGGACGTATAAACATCCTTAAAATGAACGTACTCCCTCGCCTTTTATATCTTTTTTTAACCATCCCTGTTCTATTGCCCAAGACCTATTTCAAGACTTTGCTCAAATTGACCTCTGATTTTGTGTGGGCACGTAAACATCCAAGATTAGCACACTCCATTCTCACTAGACCAAAGAAGGAGGGGGGTCTAGCGCTCCCAGATTTTCTGCAATATTATTTGGCGTCAGTGATGGTCCGCACTCTAGACTCTATCCATAATTCCACCTCGAAATTATGGGTCCAAATTGAAACACTATTACGCAGAGCCCCGACAGCTGCCCTGCCATGGTTGCCAACCTCCCTCATGCCAAACAGATCTCTCTGCTGTGTTCCACTTGTGGCCCGAATTTCCATCTTGGTATGTAGGTCTTTCCCCTCGAAAATGTCCTTGTTTCGTCAAGGAGGCCCACTTACGCCACTGGTTGGGTATCCAAGAATCCCTGAACCATTGTCCTCTGCGATTGTCAGGCTGCGGGGTCGGGAGATACCCTCGTTGCTCTTTGGGAATGTGCTTTCCTCGGGATCTCTGAAGTCTTATATTGACCTAGTTGGTGACATCGTAGTGACAAATTTTTCAAGACTGAACTATTATCAGCTATTAAGTTTTTATACTACTAATAAATCCACACTAGAACTGCACAGGCTCCAATCACCTTTTGAGATGTGGTGCCTGCGGGGTCCTACGGGGAAGCGTATACTCTCGAGGGTATATGAGTTATTACGGACGACTATGGGGGAGCAATTTCCCTTCCAAAAGAGCTGGGAAAAGGAACTGGGCAATTTTCTCCCAAATGAAGATTGGGAAAAAGCCTTTTTCTTAGCGCATAAGTCCTCTGTATCGGTAAAAGCACAAGAATTAAATGACAAAATTCTCACACACTGGTACCGGGTACCTGCTCTTCTCCATTCTCTGTACCCTGGGGCCTCCAACATTTGTTGGCGGTGTAAGACAGGCATAGGTAACATGTCCCACATCTGGTGGAGCTGCCCCATACTCCAGCCTTTTTGGCTCAAAGTGCTAGATACTATACATGACATTACAGGTATTAGGGTGCCGAATGACCCAACCACCTTGCTCCGATTCCATATCTCTCTCCCAGCAGCCTTCCTCAAATCGCACCTGCTCTTGTTCCTGCTCCTGGCTGCCAAGCTGGTTATCCCGCGACTATGGTTAACAACTTCCTGCCCATCAATAACATCCTGGATTCAGGAAATTCATGCTCTTCAACGTAGGGAGGAGTTTCGTGAGAACTCACTTTCGTTCGCAGCGAAGCACTTACAGACATGGGGGGACTGGACCACTTTCTGTCATATGGACCTATACCGATCTCTTTGTTGAAGTGACTTCTACAATCACTTTACTGTAATTTCTCTCATTACATAACTGGTAGCTCTGTCTGACCGCTACCTTTGGAAAAGGACCTGAAACTGATCGGAAACTGTTTTTCTAGTTCACTGGTTGTTTTCTCTGACCATTTGTTGGCTCGGACATGTAACATTTCTGGATGAGGAGAATTATTGATGCTACCCTTCTGATATTACTATTTTGTCACAGTCTAACTTTACTGCTCTCATCGTCTGTAAGTTAATAAGCAATATGATGTACTACACTGTACTTCTGTTTTTTCCTAATTCAGTTTTTGTTCCTGTATACACCTCACTAATGAACAGAAACTCACTGTCGAGTTTAGTTACATCATAACATAAGAACTATATCTTCTCTGATCTAAAGATCTTTGCATATATTTGCATATGTCATTGTTATTGTTTCTGTAACTGAATCACTTTTTTTCATTAATAAAATTTGTTGGAATGAGAAAAAATTACATTGTGGAACGTCAAAGGTCTTCGCTCACCCGAAAAATGGCTCATGGTCTTGAGACATCTAAGAAAACTGGGGACGGAAATAGCCATGCTCCAAGTAACCCATCTGGAGGCTGACGATTACCATCGTCTCAAAAGGCTGTGGGTAGGGCAGGTCTTGGAATCCCCAGCGGTTGGGAAGAAATGTGGGGTGATCATCCTGATACATAAAAATTTAGCACACAAAATAATAGACCACTCACATGACTCTGAGGTAAGGCTTATAAAGCTAACAATAGCAATGGCAGATACAAAAATATCACTATATAATATCTATTTCCCCCGAGTCTGGAAAACAAAACTTTTTTCCAAACGTTATCAGGGAAAATCCTCACTGATGAGATTCCACTAAAAATAGTAGGTGGCGATTTCAACACAGTTCATAATGCTAGAGAGGATAGAACGACAAAATCTCTAAACAAGGAAGTAGTTTTTGGCGCTTTCCTGGAACAAGCTAATTTAACAGATATATGGAGGACTCTCCATCCAGAAGAAAGAGAATATACCTTCTTCTCCCCCCCATTCATCATGGTCACGCATAGACTATCTGTTGACATCCGCTCCGATGTCAAATAGAGTGAACTCGGCAACAATTGGAGACTTGTTTATATCTGACCACACTCCAATTATGCTGGACATAAGCGATATTACCCCAAGAGGGTCAGAATATATATGGCGTTTCCCATCATATCTTTACAATGATGAAGACTTTGGCAATAGTTTGCGGGGTTGGTGGCTTGAATATAAACAAACAAATTCGGAACATGAAGCAACCCCTCACCTTTTCTGGGAAACAACAAAGGTGGTGTTACGGGGGAGACTCATCTCCTACATAACAGCAAAGAAGAAACAAGTGGCAACTAAATTAAATGAGCTAACCCGTGAGCTACGGGAGGCATATACAGCCTTCCAAACTAATCCCAACCATGAGACCAGGGATAAATGGGAGAGTTCTAGAGGGGAATATGAATATTGGCTGGCCCAAAGGGAACGTTCAAAGAAATCACTCCGTGATTCCCAACTCTTCAAATTTGGCAACAAACCCGGGAGACTATTAGCTAGATTGGCAAAAGGGACACGGACACAAAATATGATATACTCCTTAAAAGATGAGACAGGGAACACAAAATTTAGTGGAGACAACATTGTAAACATCTTAAAAACTTTTACTCCAACCTATATCATCCATCGGACATGAATCAGGAGGAAGCCAATTTTTGGCTAAAAGATAGAGGACTTCCCAAATTGACGCAGGAGGACAGTGAGTTCCTGGGAGCCCCTATAACAGAGGCCTTACTTAGGCAAACAATTCAAAAAATGGCCAATCAAAAAGCTCCCGGGCCTGATGGTTACACTGCAGAGTTCTTTAAGATAATTCTCCTGGAAATCTCACCTGCATTGGTTTCCCTTTATAACTCCTTTCTTCAGGGTAATGCAATCCCGCACTATATGAATGAGGCCGAGAATAGCATTAGCAAAACTGATGCTGCCAAAAGACAAAGGAGGGATGAACCTTCCAGACATTCGCACTTACAATTTGGCAGCATTACGTAGAAAGGGTATAGACTGGGTAAAAGGTTCCTCCTACTTCTCAAACACGACACTGGAATCCGGTCTTGTAGCTCCGTGGAATCTCACTGCCCTGTTACACAAACCTTATAGGGCACTCCCTTGTGTAGCTAAACAGAGCTTGGTAGTGAGAGACACGATAAGTGTCTGGAAAGCTGCCAGAAGCTTTTTAAACTCCCATACCAATCCAGTAGGTACCTGACATGGCAAGGACATCCAGAGTTTGTACCGGGGCAAGGAACAACAGGGTTGATCCATTGGAGTTCCACGGGGTTGGACAAAGTACTATCACTGATAAACAGTAAGGATACCAGATTTTATATATTTGGGGAGATACAGTCGAAATACAATATTAACACCTCTCAGTTTCTGGCATATAAACAAATAACTAGCTTTCTACAGTCTAAGATTGGAAACCTTTCAAAAGTGATTAAGCCCAACCTGTTTGACGTATTACTGGGAGATTCGGTGTCACAACATACTTTATCACGTCTTTATAGTAGCCTACGATGGCTACGGGAAATTGAGTATTTAGGTGGATTGTTTGGGAGATGGGATCGTGACTTTCTGGACATGGAAATAAGGGAGGGAGTTCTCGAAGGTTGGAAACAAATTAGGAAGGTGCTGGTGAATGAATCCTGGAGAGATACCTACTTTAGACTAGAGCACAGGGCAATTTATGGGTTCAATATCTTGCCGCACCCATCTTTTCCAAATAGGATAACGGCGTGCCCAAAATGCTCTCTACCTCTTACTGACCTGAAACATGGTATATGGTCATGCCCAGCAACCCAAGCGTTTTGGCTAGAAGTGACTCAGTTACTAAAAACCAAGCTTTCTATCATCATACCGACGGATCCATTACAGATCCTATTTCACAATTTCCCGGTTTCGATGGTAGAAAACAAAGTCAAACGTTGTAATAAAGTCCCGCATGTCATCTTGATGGCTGCTAAGTGCTGTTTATTAAGCTCTTGGCTAGAACCTCAGGTCCCGTCAATCACTACGGTGATTTCGGTGGTAAAACACCATCTGCGGATGGACAAACTTGCCATGGTCTATAATAAAGAGACACAAACAGGAAAAAAATTTCAAACTTGGCACCATTTTATCTCTGCTTTCTTATCTGATACTGAGATACAAAGTCTTATGAAACCATTTTTGGGAACATCATGGTACCTAAAACAACAACTCGCAGGGTCCTTGGGGAGGCTCCAGGTACAGGGCTAGAGATCTCAGGAGGACGTTTAGATGAAGGGGTGACCGAAAGGGGCAAGTAGTATAGAATTGACAAGCGTAGTAAAACTATTTTACTTGGTGATTGTGGCCGTTAGCTCTCACGAAATTACAAACTGTTATATATATTGTATGTTAATGTTTATGTTTTATACTTGTATATGTCTCGGCAACAGACTCCGTTCTAACTAGAGTAATAGATATACAGGGCAATAGTAACCAAGACATTTTATATTAGAACGAATGAATGAAGATTCCAGGTTTCGCCAACTTTGTAAATTCCGTGAGTACTATGATTGTGTTATAAGGATATTGGGCGAATAAGCAAGTTTTCTGTTGAAATATCTGTGAATTAGTACTTTTGAAAATGAATAAAAAGTTTCCTGATTTAAAAGGGATAGATGCATGACCTGAGGATGTATCTAAGTATGGATTTAAGGCTAGATTAAAGTCACCACATAATATGATCTTGCCAACTGCATACGCATTCAGTTTGTCTAATACCAAGGCAAGGAATGAGAGCTGTCCCTGGTTCGGAGCATAAATATTCGCGATGGTAAATATGGACCCCCCCAATGTCACATTTGGCAAAAATAAATTTCGCATTGATGTCTGTTTTAACATCTATCAATCGAATTGGAAGGCTTTTATGAAAAAAAATGGCAACCCCTTTTGATTTGCTACTAGGGTTACTGCTATGGCACCACAAGGGAAAATACTTGTTATGATAGGCCGCCAGATGTCCTGACAAAAGATGTGTTTCTTGCAGACAAAGAATATGAGTTTTCTGTTTGTGCATGTGACCGTCTCTCCGGAATGTTAAACCCCTTAACATTAAGGGATGCTATGTGAAATTTTGTCATAGCGATAACTGTACCATAACTCTGAAATTAGTGCTCATGTCTCATCCAAAAAAATAGAAATTTATAGAAACGAATCTATAGAATATTATCAACCATATGTTCAAGCCTAAAAACAAAAACCTAGGCCAACAGGTGAAACTATCACTTGCAGTGTCCGCAACTGCCAAATACAAGCACATAGTGCCTGTGTGTAACCTATGGGGAGAGAAATAGGTTCTGACCCGGGGATTAAACTGCTCCACATATCAAAACCGTGAAAACCGTGGGGCCAATAAAAATACAATTACTTACATTTCTACCTGTGTCAAAGAATAACACTAAATATAACCTTCAGAAAGCATTTCACACATTTAACATGGCTACGTTCTGTAAGTCCAACAAAGCTATAGTGAGAGAGGAAAAAAGAAGGCCTCTCAGCGTCCCACTGTAGCTGGTAAATGGCAAAGACCGAGGGTCGATAGAAGGGGACCCCATTGAGACAGTCCCTTGAACTCACTGTGTATCATACATGAAACTTCGCTTCGCCGCGCCGTCCACTGTCTCCAAACGGGAAACCAGTCTCTGATTTCTAGCTATACGCTGCTCTTTCGGAGGATGCTTGATCTCGTCTCTCTCTGGGTAGAAGGCCCGATCGGGAGTCCAAAAGTTGGGTTAGCCGAGTAGGCCGAGTCCCAATCAGGAAGAGTGATGGATGGAAGCTTTAGGGCCGTTAGAAATACTTGGAGATCAGCTGGAGACTTGAAGGAGACCGTGCCCTCTTCCGTTCTTATGTGGAGGGCAAAGGGATATCCCCATCTGTACTGCATTTGCTTGCTTTGTAGCAAATACAGGGAAGTTAATGGCTTTATAGCTGCCCTCAGGCACAGGGTACGTCTCGAGAAGTCCGGGAAAATAGCCATTTTCACCCCCTCGTGCAAGAGATTTGGGGTATTTCTTGCCCTTTTCATTATGTCTCCCTTAACGCCATAAAAATAAATGCGGCATATCACGTTGCGCAGTCTCTCAGGATCCTGACTTGGAGGGGCAAAGCCCTGTGTGCTCTATCAATCTCCAGGTGAGTATCTAGGGGTCTGTCCATGAGCTTTTTGAAGAGCCTAATGAGAGACTGACCCAGATCTTGCGTCTTAACGGTCTCAGGGATGCCTCTGATTCGAATATTGTTTCTGCGGTTCCTATTTTCAAAATCATCGAACTGGTCGACAAGGCTCTGTTGGATGGTTTGTTGACTTGCAACCGCTGCTTATAGTTCAGAAATCGATTGGTGAACCGCATTATGAGACGTTTCAAGAGTGCAGATTTTAGCTTGGATGGTAGAAATGTCCTTTTTAACCCTATGCAAGTCCTGTTGCCAGGATCCTTTAAGGTCCTGCGCTAGGGCCGACATGTCATTTTTGGTAGGCAGAAGTGTTAATAGCGCCTGTAGTTCAGGGTTCCCTTGCAGTACTAGGAGGGCTCTGTCTCTAGTAAAGAGTGAAGAAATCAGGCGATACCTTTTAGAGGCTAACTGAATATATTTGATGGTGAGCTTTCGAGAGTACTAGCTCCCTTCTTCAGACATGGTGTTATACAAGAACTGAAAATTTACAGACTTTTTATAAAAAAAAAGTGAGTTTTAGACCTAAACAGTTTTCATACACGTGGCCCCTAGTGCCTTGTTTGTAATGGCAGAACCGTTGTACCTGGGCCAGAAGCTTGATAGAGGGGAGCAGTTCCACTGGGCATTTCCTCTTCCTGGGGCTCACTTTTTCCTCCTTTGTATTGTAATGATTGGCAGTGGGCGGGCTGCCAAGAGTGCCCCAAACCTTGCTGCCCCATCTGTCTACCCCCTCCCACCTAGCAGCTCACTGTTTTCCCTGTGTTTCCTCCATCCCCGTTAATGCCAGGCCCCCATTCATGCCCCGCCCTGTTTATGGCCGACCCAGACACAGCATATTCATGAGAGGGGAGGAGCCAGAACGGGCATTTTTCCCCTCTCTCTGATGCCTGCGCTCCTCCTCTCTGTACTGGAGCTGCCGCCGGGGCTGTCAACCTCTGCACTCCGCAGCAGCCCGGCATCTTCCTCCACTCCTTAGACTGTGTGTTGCTGCTCTGGTAATATAGCTGCGTCACTAGGTCTCTGTGACCTATCAGTGCAGCTTTATGAACAGAGGTACAGCCCTGAGTGTGGCGACGGGGGCCTGCGGGGCCCCCCTAGCTCAGGGGCCCGGTCGCAATTGCGACCTCTGCGACCCCTGTAGCTACGCCACCGATTCAGACCCTTTGTTGTGACACTCATATTTATCTCACATGCTGTCCATTTCCTTCTGATCCTCATTGAGATGGTTCTGCTCCTTCATTGGAGTCCAGCTGTGTTTAGTAAAACTGTTTGGACTTGTTAGAAAAGGCACACACCTTTCTATATAAGACCTCACAGTGCATGACAGAGCACATGAGAATCATGAGGTCTAAGGAACTGCCCAAGGAGCTCAGAGCCAGAATTGTGGCAAGGCACAGATCTGGCCAAGGTTACAAAATAATTTCTGCAGCACTCAAGATTCCTAAGAGCACAGTGGCCTCCATAATCCTTGAAAGGAAGAAGTTTGGGACGACCACAACTCTTCCTCGACCTGGCCATCCAACCAAACTAAGCAATCGTGAGAAAAGAGCTTTGGTGAGAGAGGTAAAGAAGAACTCCAAAATCACTGTGGCTGAGCTCCAGAGATGCAGTAGGAAGATGGGAGGAAGTTCCAATAAGTCAACTATCACTGCAGTCGGGGCTTTATGGCAGAGTGTGCCGACGGAAGCCTCTCCTCAGTGCAAGACATATGAAAGCCGCATAAAGTTTGCAAAAGACATATGAAGGACTCCCAGACTATGAGAAATAAGATTCTCTGCTCTGAGGAGACGAAGATTGAACTTTTTGGTGTTAATTGTAAGCAGTATGGGTGGAGAAAACCAGGCACTGCACATCACCTGCCCAATACAATCCCAGCAGTGAAACATGGTGGTGGCAGCATCATGCTATGGGGGTGTTTTTCAACTGCAGGGACAGAACGACTGGTTGCAATTGAAGGAAAGATGAATGCGGCCAAGTACAGAGATATCCTGGATGAAAACCTCTTCCATGGTGCTCTGGACCTCAGCCTGGGCTGAATGTTCATCTTCCAACAAAACAATGGCCCTAAGCACACAACTAAAATAACAAAGCAAAGGCTTCAGAACAACTCTGTGCCCATTCTTGACTGGCCCAGCCAGAGCCCTGACCTAAACCCAATTGAACATCTCTGGAGAGACTTGAAAATGGCTGTCCACCAACGTTCACCATCCACCCTGAAGGAACTGGAGAGGATTCTTCAGTTCCTTCAGGTTCGATGTTGCAAGGAAGAATGGAAGAGGATTCCCAAATCCAGGTGTGAAAAACTTGTTGCATCATTCCCAAGATGACTCATGGTTGTACTAGCTCAAAAGGGTGCTTCTACTCAATACTGAACAAAGGGTCTGAATAGTTAAGACCATGTGTTATTTTAGATTTTCTTGTTTAATACATTTGCAAAAATATCTACATTTCTGTTTTTTTTCTTTCAAGTGTACATTAATCAGCAAAAAAATTAATTTTTTGGATCTTACCAAATGACTGCAAAGAAACAGAAAGTAAAAAATTTAAAGAGGTCTGAATGCTTTCCGTAGCCACTGTATTTTATTTTCCCCTATTTAGGTGCAACCCTTCCCTATCATAGAGTTTGTAACCAATACAGAAGTCAGCCTAGTTCTCCAAAAATCCAAATCCCTCTTTCCTACACCAATTTTTTAGCAATTTATTCACCTCTCGAATCTCCCACTGTCTCTCTGGGTTGGCCCTTGATACAGGTAGTATTTCTGAAAATATTACTTGGAGGTCCTTGCCTTAAGCTTTTGTCCTAAGTCATTGAAATCTTTTTTAAGGACACTTCACCTCCCTCTTTGTCATTGGTGCCAATGTGGACCATGACAGCTGGATTCTCACCAGCCCCACCCAGTAATCTGTCAGCACGAACTCGGCCCCAGATCTTTGTGACAGATTGCCTTGTCTGTTTCCCTAATAATGGAGTTCCCAACTACGAGCACCTGTCTGGCCTGCCCTGCGCTCCTATTCCCCACATTACTGGAGCAGACAGGGTTGTGTCTTGCTGCAGCAGATGTATTTCTGAGCTGACATCACCCTCATCTGCCAGTCTTGCAAATTTATCAGGGAGTGCCAGATCAGGACTAGCCTCCCTGACACTTTTCCCTCTACCCTTCTTTCTGACTGTCACCCAGCTAGCTGCCTCATGTCCCTGCATCTCCATGCTGCCATCCTCCCCAGCATCTACCCCAGCGAGTGCTTGCTCAGTGAGCAGCAAACTCGCTTCCAAGTTGGCAATGGATCTCAGTGTTGCCACTTGCTCATTTAGATCCAGGATCTGAGCTTCTAAATGTGCAATGTGCACACATTGTGCACAGCAGTATGGACCCTCGAACTGTTGTTCAAGGATTGCATACATTGCACAGGATGTGCACTGGACGGCATTGTCAATCATGGAACTCATGGGGATGTAGAGATACAGATATAAAAAGAAAATTTAGTACAGTACTAAAGTCTAACAATCTTAAGTCCCCACACTTAAGCCATAAAATGCACTTTAGACACAAAATTGTACTTGCACGTTTGGGCACTCGCTCTTTTACTTAGCTTTAAAACCTTTTTCTCCAAACTCTGTCTGCAGTGTGCAAACCCCTCCTTCAGGAAAACAGGTCAGGACAGGAGATGGAGGAGATTTGGGGACAGTGATGACTGTAGAGTGTCTATGAGTTCCTGAGTGTTGATAGAGTGGAGATCTATGAATGCGTGACAGGCAGGTGTGTCCAGAGAAGGTTGAGAATTAGTGATAGTGAAGGAGATAAGGTTATGATCAGAGAGTGATATTTGTTCCCTGTATAGCGATATTATGTGGTCACTGTATGACCATTATTTAGAGGTATCATCAATAGAACATTGTCTTATAGCGATTTGTATGGATTTATGTATGTACAATTTTATATAAATACATCTTTATAGACCCAGGTAAAACCACTCTTGTATTTGCTGGAGGAAGTTTGTCATAATTTGTTGTGCTTGCCCATGATTAGAGTCGTGTCCTGGTGTGATGTCATGTGTTTGGGCCTGGTTAAGGAGTGTGGTCTGGCGTGATGTCATGAACTTGGGTATCATTAAAGGAATGGTCTGATGTGTTTCTCTTTGCAATCTCTAAAAGTTGAGTTTAGTATCGTGTTTTTCCAAAAATAAGACAGGGTCTTCTTATATTATTTTCATTTCCAAAAAAAGGGCTACGGCTTATTTTTGGGGCAGGGCTTATTTTTTTTAACATGACGGGTGCAGATACTGCATGCTGGGACATTTAGGGCCACATGTATGAAAATTGTCTAGGTCTAAAACTCCCTTTGTTGCCCATAGCAACCAATCAGAGCGTCCCACTAATATCATTATTATAGTGCTCTGAAAAAATTAGTGGGGCGCTTTGATTGGTTGCTATGGGCAACAGAGTGAGTTTTAGACCTAGACAGTTTTCATACATGTGGCCCTTAGTTCCTTGGCAGCTGCTGTGGATCTAAAAGTACCAGTACCAGATATATATATATATATCATACTTGCCAACTTGGAAATGTGGGAGATCCGAAGATGTGGCACGTGTAGCGCGCCACACCAAGAATTTGCAAGGCCACGCCCTATTGTTGGTGAGCCACGCCCCTCAGGAAAAGCCACATCTACTCCACCTAACTGTGTAACAAAGAAAGCTAAATTAGGGTTTTGGCATCACCCTGCTTTCCTGGACATTGGAGGCCTACTCAGCATCCAGGAGAGCTGGGAGATAGTGCCAAACTGTGCCTGAAGCTAAACCATTGCACTACAACCAATATTTCCACCATATAGTGATAATACAGTGGTTTATACCAGTGTACACAGGCTCTGCAGACATTTAAGTGATTACAGTGCAGTAACATCTAGGGACTCACCAGAGACATCTTTTATGATTGGAGTTGTTCTCTTTCCCTTTTCTTCTCCATCCTGTACAGACTGCCATGATGACTTCTGACCGCGACTCGTCCCTGCAAAATTTACCACACAAACATCTTAGAATTCAATTTTTTCAGCACTGCCCTACCTGTAGCCACCTCTGTACAAACAACATGGGGTGATAGGTGTAGGTGGAAAGGTTAAGGGGCGATATATTGGAGTGATAGGTGGAGGTTAGAGGACTATGGAGTATTATGTGGAGAGGTTATGGGGTGATGGGGGGTTGAATTTTGTGTTGGCACTAGGATGCATAACACAATGGTGGGGAGTGGTTAGAGAGTGGAATACAGAGCACTGCTTATGCTCTTTTTGGGAGAGCACAGGACCATCCCCCTGGAGATTGTACTGCGGCTGTGCTCTGTACCCCCCAGAATCATATTGTGCAGGTTGAACTCCGTAC
The DNA here is from genome assembly GCA_025379985.1 of Phyllomedusa bahiana. Classification (NCBI taxonomy): domain Eukaryota; kingdom Metazoa; phylum Chordata; class Amphibia; order Anura; family Hylidae; genus Phyllomedusa; species Phyllomedusa bahiana. The sequence goes on from JAODAL010027325.1 coordinate 48,037, forward strand.
CCTGCACCCCAGAAGATCAGCCACAGGGATGATCTTCAGGGGATGGAGGAGATAGAGTTTAGTATTGTCATGTTTTTTTTTAATGTTCTTATATTTATATAGGTTTCCCCGTTGGTCTATGTCGGACTCATTGGATTATGTTGGGCAGACGTTGGATTGATTTCTTTAATAAAATGGTGAAAGAGGGTTGGTGTTGGGGACTGTTTATTTAAATAAAAGATTTTGGTTCAATTTGTGTTTTTGTTTCCCATTTAATTCCAGTTTTAGTAATGGCGGTATCTGACAGACACATCTCCATTACTAGCGCTCGGGCTTGGTATCAGCCAGCAGTAGTTTCTGTCACCCCAAGACTAACACCGTGTCACTATTGCCCCAGTACCTAAAGCACCAGGGATACTGGGAAAAGCCGGTAACCGCCAGAAGCGGACCCTCTAATGTGACGGTCCGCTTCTGGAGCAGCTGCAGGCTGGTATTTTTAGAATGGGAAGGGACCAGTATCAATGGTTCTTCCCATTCTGATAGTATCAGGCTGCAGCTGTCGGCTTTACCTTGACTGCTTATGGAAAATGGAGGGGACCCCATGTCTTATTTTTTTTCCAAAAATTCTTTATTTATTAAGAATCCTAGAGTGGGCACCTCCTGTAATGATTACAGTGGATGCCCATGTGCATATTCTCATTAAATAAATAAATTTTCAGAAAAAAAAACATGTGGGCTACCCCCATTTTCCATAACCAGCCAAGGTAAAACCGACAGCGGCAGCCTGATACTATCAGAATGGGAAGAACCATTGATACTGGTCCCTTCCCATTCTAAAAATACCAGTCTGCAGCTGCTCCAGAAGCGGACCATGACATTAGAGATTCCGCTTCTGACCGTTACCTGATATTCGAGATACCCCTAGTGCGTTGGGTGCTGGGGTAATACACACAGGGTTAGTGACAGCTTTGGGCAACAAGAAACAATGCTGGCTGACACCAAACCCGAGCAATAGTATTGAAGAGGCATCTGACAGACACCACCATTACTATCACTGGAATTATATGGAAAAAACACACACAAATTGCACGAAAAAGACTTTTATTTAAATAAACACTGCCCGAGACCAGCCCTTTTTAACCATTAATTTGAAAAAAATAAATCCAAGGTTGATCCGACGTAGTCCACCTAATCCGACGTAGTCCAAATGTGAACCTGTAAATAAACAACATTACTCTTATATATAGGCCTTCCCCCGCACACTGCAATACACACCCCTCCCCCGCACACTGCTATACACACCCCTCCCCCGCACACTGCAATACACACCCCTCCCCCGCACACTGCAATACACACTCCCCTCCCACACACACTCATCCTCATCCTCTTCACACACCCCTCTCCCGCACACTACACACACACCCTTCCCCTCACACACACACACGCTGCTACCCCCCTCCCCACACTCACAGCCCACCTGCACTGACCTGTCCTGCCGGCATTCTGATTTTTCACTCTGCTCGTGAAAGGGGGCGGAGCCTCGTGGCTCCCACAAAGCCCCGCCCCCTTTCCAAGTAGTGCTCTCCAGGGCTTCCTCTGAAGCTATGAGCGCATCCCCGGCGGCAACGCGGGGAGAGTCAAGAGATCCCCCCCTGATGCCTTGTATAGGAAGACCCTCCACAGCACGTCAGCTGCGGGAGTTTCAACAACCCAAGGGGGAGTGGGGCGGGACATGGCCCCCCATTAGCGGGAGTGACCCGCCCAAACCGGGAGGGTTGGCAAGTATGATATATATATATATATATGTATATATATATTTTTTTATATACATACATACATACATGCACACACAGTACATGCCCTATTGTTAAAAAATTCTTTCAGTGCCTAATCTTAAAGTGTGGCATGCTGGGGTACTACAAGTCCCAGCAACACTTTAAGATAAAAGATTGTTTATGTGATTGTATAAATGTGAGTGTACACGTAGGTGTGTGTATACACTTACACATAGCACTCTCTGGCCTGGGCTGAAGGACCTGCGAGTCATGTGACATCATCTCAGGTCCTTAAAGGGAACCTGTCACATAGGTTATGCCCCCCTTGCTGAGGACAGTACAAGCTAGTGTCAGACCTGCTGTTTCCAGCGCGGTTTCCCCTATTCTGTAAGATGATGCAGTTTTAGAGCATTTACCCCTAAAATCTTATTCATGAGTAGATGTTAGCCCCACCCACCAAATGCTAGCCCCGCATACTCATGTTTCTACCTATTTAAAGTAATGGGTTTATCGGTTGAGGTGGCCGGGGCTAGCCTCAAATGACTCTTTGCATGACTCTTTTTCTGACTATAAACGGCAGATTTGAGCACTAAATACTCTAAAACTGCAGCATCTTACAGAATAAGGGACATAGCACTAGAAACAGCAGATCTGTCACTAGCTTGTGCTGCCCTCAGCAGGGGGGGCATAAACAATGTGACAGGTTCTTTTTAAGCCTGAAAACACTGGAGGTTTTCACAAAGCCTCCAGTCTAACAGCTGTTTATCGGGTGGGGCTCGGGAATGGCACTGCCCAGGAGGTAGGCACCTGGTGACATCACTCAGGAGGCGCTGACTAACTAGGGATTATTTTTGGAGTAGGGTTTATATTCAGCACCTACTTCCAAGAAACTGTGAAAATCAGGCTAGGGCTTATTTTTGGGGAGGTCTTATTTTTGGAAAAACATGGTAGTTAGTAAGGATGCATGGAGTGGGCTCACGGGTTGAGCTCCCTCCATACACAGTAGGTGTTTGCTGCTAATTACAGCTGACACCCATTGTTAATAGCCAGGATAGGAGATAACTCCAATCTCATGTATACAACCACTCAGATGCAGTGGTCAACGCAAAGGCAATTATTTAGTTTATTACAAGTTGATTCAGTAACTCATTACTCTGCCCAATCGCTCCATCCGCATTGGCAAGATTGTGGGGTGCTTAACTCTTATCATGACAGCATATTGTCTAATGAAAACCCCAGGCCTCCCACCATATACTTCTATTACATTCTGCTTGAAGCACGGTGTAATAGCTGAGCCATTATTCTACACTATACTGCAATCTATTACTATTGTGGAACAGTGTACAAGCAATTGTAGTCTGTGATATTTAAACAAACCATAGCTACAATACTTGACAAATAGGTAAAAGTGTGAGTACAGTGGTACCTTGACTGAAGAGCATCTTGACTTGAGTTTAAGATAACAGCAGTCACTTGAGTCATTCTTGCTTTGAGTTTAAGAGCAAATATTTGAGTTAAAGGGGATGTATCGCTTCCTTAGTTCGGCTGATTCATACTGCTCTCAGCTTCTCAACTCTAGAAATGCAGGGGCATTTCTTCCCCTCCCAGCTGGGTGACAACATCCCCCCCTCACTGGTCATGCTGGCTCCCGCGACCCCCCCCCCCACTTCTGAGTCCACATGTCACTGTGCCTTTCCCTATGCAGTCTTATTTTGTAAGAGCTGTATACATACCACAGGCTGCATTCAATCTAGACTGAGCACTGATCTCTTCTCCTGTCACAGCTGGAGATTTGTTACAGTTGAATCCAGTTTTCTATGACCGGCACAGATCTCACTTCTTTGCAGGAGAGGCAGGGATCGACATACAATTGTGTTGTTTCCTGATTGTAGAAGCCCTGCAATGTTATTCTGTTTCTTCTGGCTGTGCAGAGTGAAAATGTGCCGGTCCCTTACTTTGAGTGAAAGGCAGGAATGCTCGCTCCTGTGAATACGACCGGGGGCTGAACAGAATGTAAATGAGCTCTCAGCTAGTGAAATCGTCCAACCAGGGATCCAACCAGCACTGGAGATCAGTGTAAACAGAAGATAAAGGATCCTGTGATAAAAAGACAGCTTTGCTAATGACATCTAATTGCAAAGTTGCTTGTATTCACTGTCACCATTTAATGAAATGATACAACCCCTTTAAGAGTGAAGGAGAGCAGACATGCATAGCAGCAACTCCTGCTCAAAAACTCCTAATCTATAGCCATCCGTGAATTTTAAACAAGTAACCTGCTCTGCAAACCATCTGCCATTACAGCAACATTGTATGAACCCACCTTAAGTGAAAGGAAAAAAAAACGGAGAATTTAGGTTTAGCGATCTTCTCCATCTCCACTCAATTCAACCGGTTTATTTCTTTACATTCTCTTTTTATACTGTATACAGTATATTTATACATTTTATATGCTTGTTAATAAACATGTAAAAAAAAAAATTGTGGTGGTTTTGGGGTGCGTGGAGCAGACTGATGATGTTTCAATTTTATGGGAAAATTTGTTTTGCTATATACTAAGAGCAAGTTGAGTTAAGAACAAAGTCACAGAACATATAAACTTGTATCTCAAGGTACTAATTATATACTATTAGGTGCTACAACTTGTGCATACTCCTCACTGCAGGTTGTAATGTCCTACAGAGCTAGCTCACCATTAGTGTCTGGATGTTGAGCAAGAGGATTAATACTTCTGCATTACCACCATGATGTCACGATCTTCAAGTCTCCTTATCTCCCCTCTGTCAGCAACTTTCTATTTGATCCTGGAGGTTGGAATATGCCTCTGTTTTGACTGCTGTTACCATCCGCAAGGTGACAGTTAAAGGTGTTGTCTCACTACATCGATTCACCTTACCTAAGTCCTGTTTTCAGTTTCATTTTTGAATTCAGGGGAGTGTTTACTGGCCTCTACTGACCGGCAGTGATGGGCTTCTGAGGACACCAGGTCTGTAGCTATAGCAACCAGAGCTGACAGCCTATTAGGAGAGATTGACTAGGTCTGTAGCTATAGCGACCTGGGAGCTGATGCAGCCCACACAAGAGGGGATATCTAGGAATAGGTAGGAAACTTTTAATGGACACATATTGCAAAGTGACTTGTTTTCGCAAGATCTTTGACATAAAAAGCAATCCTTGTAGTGAGACAACCCCTTTAACACCTGCCTCTGTGTGCTCTCTACCAGGTGTAACTCTTCAGTTATATGGCCAGTTATACAGCCCTGCTTCTAGCTACAGTCTGGGCCCGAGTATTGGTGTCATTTGTACAGGCTAGGCTGCACGCTCTAAACTCCTCACATTCTGGTGATTCTGTGTTTCTGCCCTCAGTGGTCCTAAGGTTCCACTTCCCCTTTTAAACATACGTTTCAAGGACGGTCGTGTAAACCACGTATTGCCTGTTTTCCTGACATAAAGCCCTTGGAACTTGACACATGACTACTGACCTACCCAGCTGGATAATCACCACTAACAACAACCATTCATCCAGTTGAATAATCACCAACTTTTTGCCCAGCTAGAAATCCACCACCAGTAACCTGCCAAGCTGGATAGTCACCATAATCAGTTATCTGCCAAGCTACATAACTATTACCATAAGTGACTTGTCTAACCAGATAACCACCTATGACTGGCCAAGCTGGATAACTACCTCCACCAGTGACCTGCCCACCTGGATAACTACCTCCACCAGTGACCTGCCCAACTGGATAACTACCTCCACAATTAACCTGCCCACCTGGATAACTAACTCCACAGGTAACCTGGCCACCTGGATAACTAACTCCACTAGTGACCTGCCCACCTGGATAACTTTCCTCCACCAGCGACCTGCCCACCTAGATAACTACCTCCACCCAGCGACCTGCCCACCTGGATAACTAGCCCCACCAGTGACCTGCCCACAGAGGCGGGACGACGGGTAGGCAGAGGTGGGCGGTCGCCTAGGGCGCCTACCTCTGCCTATCCCTAAGGGGTGCAGTCAGAGGCCCCGAACCTCGCCGGGCTCCAGGCCGCTGCCGTGGGCCTGAAGCGCCGGCGGTCTCTTTGAGCGCTTCTGCGGAGCAGAGAGCGAGCGCTCCCTGCCCCCCAGGGCGTGTCGGACCCGCTCACCAGAATCGCTGGATCCTCCGGTAAGCCCCCAGGGCGACAGGGGCAGGGCCGCGGCGGGTCCTCATAGCGCTGAGGACCCGCCGCGGCCCCGTGCGGCTCAGCTGGCAGCGTCACGATGAAGTGGCGGGGGAGGCGCGGCCGGGGGAAGAGGTAAGGTGAGTATAAATGTTATTTTTTTTCTCCTGTGGCCCCTATACGCCTCCCTGTGGCCCCCCCACGCCCCGCCCCGGGGCCCCATCGCCTGCTGTGCCCCTATCGCCTGCCTGTGGCCCCTCAGCCCCCTGTGGCCCCCTAGCTGCCCGTGGGCCCCCCTAGCCGGCCCGTCCCCCATTGTGCCCGTGCCCCCTACGCTGCCGGGCCCTAACCTGCCTGGGGGCCCCTATAGCCTGCCTTGGGCCCATAGGCCTGCCCGTGGGCCCCAACGCCTCCTGTGGCCCCCTTTCGCCCGCCTGGGGCCCACATAGCCTGCCTTGGCCCCCATACGTGCCTGGCCCCCCTACCCTGCCTGGCCCCCATAGCCGCCTGTGGCCCCGAATACTGCCTGAGCCCCTATGTTTATCCTGCCTGTGTGCCTCTATACCCCTTTTAGCCCTACCTATGTAACCCGCCCCAGTGCCCAAATACCTGCCCGGAGTCCCCCATACCAAAATACCTGCCGAAGTGCCCCTATATCAATATACTGCTGAGAGTGCCCCCCTATCAATTACCTGCCCGGGGGCCCCCATATAAATATACCCGCCTGAAGGACCCCATGTCTATATACCCGCCTGGAATGACCAATTCTTATACCCGCCTGGGGTGCCTATAACTAATCCTGCCTGATGCCCCTATATTTTTAAAAACCTACCTGTCAAGGGGGGAAATATACTATACTACCTATGAGAGATTTATACCTATAATTAAAGAGGACTGGAAAGTGAGGATTCTAAGATTTGTTGTCCAAATCTTAGGTAAGGGCGTGGCCAGGGAAACAGCGGAAGGGGTGAACCGGAGGAAGGGAAAAGGGAAAGTGAAAGATGCTGATCAAAATGATTCTTCGGTGAGTCACAAAAAGTAACTCAGTGTAACGTGACATGTGGGGGTTGGTTTGGGGCGGGGCTGGGAGGATTTTTTGAGTCTTAAGTAGTAATAGTTTTGGGAATTGGTTTTGTAGGAGTTTTTTTGAGTAACAATCATTTAACTGGGATTTGCTCCAGTATAGGGGGTTATTCGGTGATGTT
>JAODAL010027326.1:0-55158 GCA_025379985.1 Phyllomedusa bahiana
ACGGGGGGGGGGGGGGTGTTCCCAGCGCTCATTATACTGCCAAAGGGGTGCTGGGGGGGAAATGGGGGTAGGGGGGCGTACAAAATTTCCCTCACAGCAACCTAACTGGGGTCACTGATAGGAGCTTCCTTCCCCGCCTGTGAGGGGGGTATCACCACAGCAGCACCAGAGGACCTGGAGCAGTCCCTGAACCAAAAATGGTGGCCCTACTTGGACGCCTCTGCCCCCCTTAAAGACCCTGGACTACGGGGGCCCAAAAATGGAATGTGGGCCGCAACTTGCCGATTTGCGTGGGGAAGCTATCCTGCCCGGCCAGTAGTGTGGCATCAGGCGGGTTTCATGCGGCGGGGGCCATCGTTCCCAAGGGGAAAACCCCCTTGTCCACGGGACATTGGAAAAAAAGACCTTTGTCAAAATGAATCAGGGGGGGACGGCCCGGATTTCCCACACCAATGGCCCAGCGAACTACATCAGCCAGACCCTCAACCAAACTGTGAGAAATATCGGGGCAAATACTACCTCACCCCATTTGTGCCTCACCCGCCTGATGCCACACATCGCTGACAGTTTCTCCTCTGCCACCAACCATCTTTACCAGGACTGGTATTGCCAACCACCCCCCCCCAACTCTGTCATTGTGGGCCCTTTATGACCTAGCTGCTCTGCGTTGCTGGTGCCGTAACATCCCACAGTTATTTTGCCACCGTGGTATCCAGTTTTTGCCCCTCTAGAATTTCATTGTGCCCCGCCTGACCTCATGTGCTGCTCCATACCTCCACACGTGTCATTGTGCCCCTCTGTGGCCTCTCCTGTTTTTGCCCCCTCCAGAAATTTATTGTCCATTTTTTGACCCACTGCGTGGTTGCTGCCAGACCTCCACACTGTGTCATTGTCCCCTGTGGGCCCACTCCTGTTTTTGCCCCCCCTCCAGAAGCATTGTGCTACTGTCTGACCTCAGCTGCTCGCTGCCGTGACCCCCACACTGTTCATTTGCCCTCTGGGTTTACTCCAGTTTTTGCCACCTCCAGAATTCATTGTACCCTGGCGACCTCATGCTGCTGCCATCGTCACCTCCCCCTCTTTCATTGTCCACTTGTGGGCTACTACGTTTTGCTACCCCCAAAAATCATTGGGGGCCACTGTCTGACCTCTGCTCTGCTGTCCTGACCTCCACCGTGTAATTGTTCAACTCTGTGGCCTACCCGTTTTTAAACCACATCCCCGAATGTATTATGCCACTGCCCGACCTCATTTGCCCGCGGGTGTGCCCCCACCCCTGTTCATTGTGCCACTCTGTGGGCCACTCCAGTTTTTTGCCAAACCCAGAATTCATTTGCCACTGCTACCTCATGCTCTGCTGCTGCTTTCCCCCCTGGCTTTTGGGACCGGGTCCCCACCCCCCTCCCCCGTGTCAATTTTTGGGTACCCCATCTGTGGCCACTTCCCCCCCTCTTTTTTTTTTTTTTTTTGCACCTCCAGAAAGCATTGTGCCAGCTGACTCATGCTGCTGCTGGCCCTGAAACCTCCACACTTGGTTTTTCAATTGTGCCACTCCTTTTCCAATCCCTGTTTTAAGCCAAAACCCCTTCCCTATCCAATGTTTATTTTTGGGGTACCCCTTTTTTCCACCCCCAATTTATTTTCCCTGCCACCTCATGGCTGCTGCTGCCGTACCCCCCAAACTGTGTCATTGTGCCACTTGGGGCCCACCCCCTTTTTTTTTCCACCCCGAAGTCATTAGCCCCTGCCTTTTGAACCTCATGGCTGCTGCCCCCCGTGCCCCCCCACACTGTGTCATTTTTTTACTCTGTTTGGGCCCACTCCGTTTTTTCCACTTACTTTCTCCCACCCCAGGTATTTTGCCCCGGCCTCCCCAGTGTCATTTGATCTGTGGCCCACCCTGACCCCCTCCAGAATGTTTTGCCCAGCTTGACCCATTTTGTGGGGTAATGGATTTTGGCCCCCGTGTATATTTTTTCCCACCTCCGATTCTTTCCCTGCCTGACCTCATTTCTTCGGTGACCCTCCACACTGTTCATTGTGCCATCTGTGCTCCCGTTTTTCCCTCCAAATGTCATTTGCCACCCCTACCTCATGCTGCTGCTGCGGTTTTCCCCATTTTGGATTTGGGCCACTTCTGACCTCATGCTGCGCTCCCGTGACCTCCCCACTGTGTCATTGTGCCACTTGTGGCCTACCCTGTTTTTTGCCACCCCAGAATGTCATTTGCCACTCCTGCCTCATGCGCTGCTGCTGCCGTAACCTCCACTTGTGTCATTGTGCCACTCTTGGTCACTCCCCTTTTTGCCACCTCCAAATGTCAGTACCACGGCTGACCTATGCGCTCCCCCACCCCCACCTCTTTAAATTTTGCCCTCTGTGGTACTATGTTTTGCCCACCTCCAGAATGTCATTTTGGGCCCCTGCTGACCTCAGCCTGCTGCTGCCGTCCTCCACCTGTGTAATTGTTCAACTCTGGGCCTACCCTTTTTAAACCCCATCCCCAACATTATCCACTGCCTGAACCTCATGCGCTGCTGCTGCCCGGGGCCCTCCACACTGTGCATTGGCCCTCTGTGGCCTACTCCAGTTTTTTTGCCAAAAAACCCCAAAACATTGTGCCACTCCCGACCCCTGCTGCGCGCCCTGACCTCCACACTGTTTAGTCCACTCTGGGGCCTACTCCCGTTTTTTGCCACCTCCAGAAAGACATTGTCCAATCCCTGACCTCAACTGCGCCCGGATCCACCTGTGCCATTGGCCCCTCGTGGGCCCCACTCCAGTTTTTTCCACCTCCCCGAATTCATTGTGCACTGCCTAATCTCTGCTGCTGCTGCCGGACCTCCACACTGTGGGATTGTGCCCTTCTTTGGCCCACCCGTTTTTCCACCTCCCGAATTCATTGTCCACTCCCACCTCATGTACTGCTGCCCCACCCCCACCCAACTGTGTCATTGTGCCACTCTGGGCCTACTCCCCGTTTTTGCTACCTCCCCGAATGTCATTTTCCACTGTCTACCTCATGCTGCTGCTTTCCCCCTACCTCCCCATGTGTATTGTCCACTCTGTGGCCCACTCCGTTTTGCCACCCCCAGAATGTCATTTACCCTGGCTGACCCCTTTTTCTGCGCCTTTTCCCCTCCCCTCTTTTTATTTTGACTCTGTGGGCATCGTTTTTTCACCTCCAGAATGCATTGTGCCATTTCTGACCCCCCAGCTGCTGCTTCCGTACCCCCACACTGTGAAAAGTTCAAATCGGCCATCCTGTTTTACCACTCCCGAATGTCATTATGCCACTGCCCGACCTCAGCTGCGCGCTGCGTGCCTCCACACGTGCATTGTGCCCTCTGTGGCCTACTCCAGTTTTTTCCAACTCCAGAATGTCATTGTGCCCCTGCCTGACCTATTCGCTGCTGCCCCGACCTCCAACTTTTTCATGGCCACTCTTTGGCTACCCTGTTTTTGCCACCTCCCAGAATGACATTGTGCCCGCCTGAAACCTCAGGCCCCGCTTTTGGGCCTGACCTCCACACGGTCATTGTGCCACTCTTTGGGCCCACTCCTTTTTTTCCACCTCCAAATTTTATTGGACCCCTCCAAATTCATGCCCGTGCTCCCCTCACCTCCACACTGGTTTTATTGTTGGGCCCCCTTTGGCACTCAGTTTTTTTTTTCCCCCCCCCAAATTATGGCCCCTGTATCAGTTTTGCCCTATCCCCATGGTCATTGTGCCACTCTGTGGCCTACTCCGTTTTTTGGGGCCACCTCCAGAATTTCATTGCCCTGCCTGACCTCATGTCTGCTGCCCTACCTTCACACTTGTCATTGGATCTGGACCCCCCCTTTTTAGCCACCTCGAAGCTTTTGCCAAAGGGGACCCTATGCTGCTGGTCTGCCGGGGTCCACATGGTCCCCTTGTCCCCTCGGTGGGCCTAAAATCCATTTTTCCCCCTCAAATTTCATTTTTCCAAGTAATTTTCCCGCTCCGTGCAAAATCCACATGTGTCAGGGCAAATTTGCCCATGTCGGCCCTGACCTTTAAAAACTGTGTCATTGTCAATTTTGGGCCATCCTTTTTTGACCCCAAAAGTCATTTGTGATGTCTACCTCATCTGGGCCCCCCGCAGGGGGACCTCCAACCCGTGTCATTTTGTGCCCCTTGTGGGCTCTCCTTTTTGCCATTTCCAGTTTTTAACCCAGGGGCCTGACCCTTGGTTTTCTTTCCCCCCTCCTTACCCCTTTCCAATTTCAAAATTTCCCAAAAATTTGTTTTGATCTTGGCAAATTATTTTTTTCATAGAATGTCATTTCCCTTGAACCCTCATGCTCTGCGCGCCAACCTAAAATTTTTAAATTTTACTTTGGCCCTTTCTCCTTTTTTTTCCATTTTAAAATTCATTTTGCCCCCTGCCTAAAATATGTTTCCTCCCTCCCCCACAGGGGTAAATGTGCCCCTTTTGGGGCCCCTTCTTTTTCAACTAAAAAGCATTTTTGCCACTCCGACCCCCAGGTTTGTGCCGCCCCCCCCCGTGTCTTGTCATTTGGGTTCAGGGTGTATATTCTTTAATGTTACATTCCCTGGCATACCAACGTGCAAACATTCAATGAAGCACATATGTGATTCAACGGAGAAGTCAAACTTTTGTCAGTAAGCAGAGGTCCAATTCTGATACTGCTGTCAAAACTAAGGCTTTTTTTTTTTGCTAATGCAAATTTGTTAGCAAAGGTGCAGTGACCATCCATTTGCTTTGGAGCCCAATACACGGTAGTGTTGGTTGAAGTGTTGTTTTAGACACAGGACTGGCAGCCACCTAGTTCATTTTGGTGGAGAGCTGCTCAACTGTAGTAGGTCAGTCGGCCCTTGTGCACCTTTGTAGGAGACTTTCATCTCTTAAATCATTGCCATGTGGTGTGTCGCAGTTTTCACGTTGTCTATTTGCAGTGCTGACATTTGTAGACTATCAATACACTTTCATCACAATACCACACAAATTGTTCACATATAGTGCAATTTCAGAAATACTCATTGCCCAAACGCCAATGATTATCCCTTTTTGCAAATCTTATAAATCAATATTTTTACTCATGACAGCAACAAGAAATATTTATGCAGATAGAGTATAGAACATCTTATATAACCACCAAGCCAGCTCCTGACAAGTGACTTCCTTCATGAGCTAGACGCTACCATCATTGAAAGTAGGAAGTTGTCCTAATAATGTGACTTGATTGTGTATGTGTATCTAAAGATAATGCTTTTCTATGAAGAGCATGAAAGAAATTTATTTAAATCCATATTTTTCTGCAGCTTAGTTAAAACGATATGTTATCCCTAAATCACAATGTATTACAGGTATATAGTGTAAGCCACATTCTTGCCACTTTCAAATAATTTTATCAGGAATCATTTAAATTAAAGTCAGAAGTTCACCATTGACAATCTTGGCAAATTAGCTAATAGATTTAAAAAAAATATAAAGTGGGGCAGATTTATCAATAGTGTCCAATTGTTAGACAGTGTAAAGTTAGACTAGACGGTCTTACAATGCACCATGTTTATCATAGTGTTCATAAAACTGGCACAAGTTAGAACTGTCTAGTCCAATTTTACACCTTTTATAAGTTGGTTTTCTTTATGTTATTAGCTGCAGCAAAATGTTGGCACATGGCATCTCATGCTAAGCCCCATCCCTTTTACCAAGACCATGCCCCCTTTTGTCAGACAAGGTGCAAAAGTGTCTGAAAATTGTCTAAAATGGAAAATTAATCTAGTGTAAAGCAGATCAACATTATTTTTGCTGCAAATTGTGCCAGAATTCTGGTGCAACTGCCTTGATAAATATGACCCAACATATTTTTCCAAACATTTAATGTAACTTAAATAAAAGTATATTTCTACAGTATGTTGGTTATGAAGGTCTAATATTCTTACAAAAATAATATTTCTCAATAGATATTGGCAAAATTGCTCACACTTCACATTTTTATCAACAAAACTTTTATTTTCATTGATTTGTTTATTTAGATATTATGTTATACTGTACCTGCCTAATTATGCTTCTTTAAATTGAGGAAGGAAATGCCACCTCTTTGATTTGAAATGCAGTCTCTAAATTGATATCCTATGAATTCAAACTTTCTAACCCTCTGTATCGTATCCCACTGTATAAAGCTCTAGTGAGACCATATCTGGAAGAGCGTGCTTACAAAAAGACATTGAGAAAATCGAAGCGGCTCAGTGACAGACAAAAAAAAAATGGTGGAAAGTTTCAAGCTCAAAATTTATAAGGAAACACTTATAAAGCGGATAAGGGAAAGAGGAAGTATGACTGAAATTTTAAACTATGTTAATGCTTAAATAAGGTTAAGGGGAAAAAGTCTTTAGTAAAAAACAAAACAGAAGAACAAGGAGACACAATTTGGAATTAGCTATGGGAAAGATCAGCAGCAATGTCAAAACATATTATTTTACTAAAAGAGTAGTAGATTCTTGAAACAAACTTCCAGAAGATGTGACTGGAGAATTCACAGCAAGTGAATGTAAACCTGCCTGGCCTAAACAAATACCTATTTTTTTTTAATTAGTAAATCATACTAACCCACATAATAAAGATGACATGTCATTTTTTTTTTTTTTTTTTTTAAATGTGTTTTTATTTGGAAAAATTTAAAAATAACAAATACATGAAAATACAGTCTTATGATAACCAATAACATAAGACATTATACAGTTGTGAAACGGATGCAGTATATCACGAAATCAATAGTGATCAGCAAATAGCCTCTTAAGATGATTCAGCCAGGCTTATTATGACTATCAAACATATAGAACTGCACCTAACAATATGATAGAGAATCATTTTCATGGATGACTTGACAAAAGACACGACACAAAAGGTAGGGGGAAGGCAGTACAAATACATTTTATGAGTAAGAGCTGATAGGCTCCGTTCATGTAGGTCAGTCAATAGGTCATTGTTTATACATCATTAATGGCCACAAATGTATCCCATGGTAACCAAATAGCTTCACATTTATGACATGTCATTTTTACCATACAATACATTCTGTCAACTACCCGAATAAAAAGATAAAATTCAGTTTATTCAATATCATCCCTAAAGCCTTTTTTTTGTTTCTCATTAAATTATATGGTACTGTTAATTAGTCATTTTAAATGATACTTATTTAGTAAAGAACAATCCTCCATGAAGTATCTCACAATACTGAGTACACCCTTTACATTTTTATAAACATATAAACATTGCAGTATATCTTTTCATGGGACAACACTAAAGACACTTTGATACAATGTAAAGTAATCAGTGTACAGCTTGTATAACAGAGTAAATTTGGTGTGCCCTCAAAATAACTTAACACACAGCGATCAATATCTAAACCGCTGGCAACAAAAGTAAGTACACTCCTAAGTGAAAATGGAGAAATTTTGGCCAAATTACCATTTTTCCTCCTTGGTTTCATGTGACTTGTTAGTGTTACAAGGTCTCAGGTGTGAATAGGGAGCAGGTGTATTAAAGTTGGTGTTATCACTCTCACACTCTCTCATACGGGTTCAACATGGCATCTCATGACAAAAAAGAAGAAGTGTTGCTCTACATGGAAATGGCCTAGGCTATAAGAAGATTGCAAACATACTGAAACTGAGCTGCAGCATGGTGGCCAAGATCATACAGCATTTTAACAAGACAGGTTCCATTTAAAAAAGGCCGCACCATGGTGCTCAGACCATATGCAGCACACTACATTAAAATTCAAGAGTAGAGGCAATGAAGAAATCCAGCGATACAGCACTCATATGTGAAGTTGAAAAATGAGGTTCCAAAAGCGTTTAAAAAGGGTTAAAAAAATTATGACAGACATAAAATAGATGCATCCCCGAGCTTTTCAGAGCCAAAAGTCCTTAGTCATGGCATAAATTCAGTAAAAAAACATTACTAAATATAGCCCCCCCCTCTATTACGGACACTACGTCACATCAGTATCGGGGGGGCAGGTAAATACAACATTAAAATTTTATGATATTAAAAATAACATGCAGATGTTTTTGATAAAAACTAATATTGGTTATAGGTTCATTCGTTTGTTTAAAACGAGCGGATTTAGTACCAAGTTAAAAAAACCCCAGCTTCGCGTGCTAAAAATTTTCTTTCAAAAGCTCCCCCTCTTTTTTTTTTTAACTCTATCTTTTTCCTAACTATGAGATCCGATGGTCCCCCCCGAATGCATTTCTTGGAAATGTTTGGTGCCAAGATACCCCAAATTTGTTAAAGGTCTTTTTGGCATCCAATATGTCCACGGATCGTGTCTTTAGAGTAATGATGTGCATCCCCCAATTGAAAAATGGCATATGCCGCATGTTTTTAGATATATGACCCATTTTGTGTTAAAATTGATATATGATTTTTTTATGATCAGTTTTCTGTGATTTTTAAATGAAAGGTAGTGAGACTGAACATGATTGCAAGTGTGACAGAGTCCACACTTATACATCCCCCTAACTGATAACCAAACTGATCGTAGAAATTTTTTCTGAAAAAGAGAAAGCATGGGAGTAAATATGTCTCAAGGTATGCCCGTTTAGAGACAAAAGATATCTTGGTTTTTAGTCTCTGTTTATTTTATATAGCCCCCCAATTAAATGGAGATGTTTTTTAATAATCCACAGATCCTATGAACTGAGGACTATTGTGTAGTAAAAAAAATTTTTTACCTCTTTCTTTCTTTTATCCTAATTTTTTAGCTTAGCTTTTGGTTTCAGAGTCTTTTCTATTACTTTCTCTATTCGGGCCGGTGTTTTATCTTATAGCCATTTTGAATGCCCGTTTATGTAACCTCTCATTGTTTTTTTATAAATTGGAAAGGAGTTGGGCGGGAACATTTCCTTTTTAATTTCGTGATTCCCCATGGGGGATAGCCCCAATGACATTCTGGGGTGATGGGGATTAGCATGAAATATTATTTTGGGGCAATGGGTTTACGATAGGGAAAATTCCACTCTCTGTTCTATACCCACCATGTTTACCCAAGAAATTTTATGGTATCCTTTTTGCCACACAAATGTAAAGCTTAAATTCGTTGTTATTTTTTACAAAATTTAAAAAATCTGAATTGTTATGGGTCCCCCCCCTCACATCAGGAGCGGGGGTTTCTATATAAGACCAACCCCTTTTTGGGGGGGGAAAGGACAAGTGGAAGACAAAAGGTTTTCCTCCCCCCAGGCAGAATTTTAAATTTTCGCCAGGAGGAGAGAACCCCTCCATGGACCACCACACTGTTGTAAAAAGAACTTACCTCAAAAAAAAAAATTGTGATCAAAAAAAAAATCAATGCATATCAGAATAAATTTATTGATCCATAGAAAAAGTAGTCCCTACGAAATGAGATCCAGAACTTAAAGGGCAAGATTATAAGGTATCGGGGGGACGGGGAGATCAACACATATACCCCAAGAGTAGTAAATCCCATTCTGCTCCACACATAGTATTTAGACTTTTAGTTCTTAAGTAACCCGGAACATGATCACAAGAGGGTGTAGAATGGTACCCCCAGCGGCCCAAAGTTTCTCCTAAAGACTGATACCAGCTACAAGGGGTAGGGTGGGGGGAAAATTCCCCTTTGGTACCTTAGGGAAAAGAGTGGAAAATTGGGTAATGGGAATTTCAACAATTTTTCTGCAAAGGGGGAAGTTATAACACCCCGCAACCCCTTGATCTAATATGGATTTTAATTTTTTGTTTACTTGTGGGATCATGACTAAAGGGGTGATGTAAAGTGTCATTAAGAATTGTCTCATTTAATTTCAAATATAGACCTGCATTAAAGTACCACCGCACTACCCCTTTTTGCAGGTCTAATTAGTAGATCTTTTTTTTTCCCTAATTTGTTAAGGGGTACGCTTTTTTTAGTAAGGTTACATTGGATTTAGATTGTTGCCTCACAAATTCTTTTTCAGTTTCATTAATTCCTGTTTAAAAACCCAACCTGAAACAAATCTAAACCTTTTTGGGGGATTGAAAAGGGTAAAATTTCTATTTTTTTAAACCCCTTTTTATTTTTGGTTGGATTGTTCACACCATGATTTTCATTATCAAAGACCTTAAATCCATTAAACAAACATTTCTGTAAAAGAAACATAATTAGCGCAAAGGTATTTAAATTTCTTGATTCCGTTTCTTATATAGTACCATCCCGTTATTTTGTGAAAAAAGGTTTTTAAGTGTTTCCTTCTGGCAAAAAAATGTTGTCCAAAATGGTTTTTGATACAAATCAAAATCCCCTTGGTTTAAAAAGTTCAAACCTTTCGTAAACCGAGAGTTTTGTCTCAGACAAATATAACTAGAAGGGTTTAAATCGGGGTGGGCTAGTATCTGTAGTTCCGTTTCTTTATTTTCCTTCTGGCTTTAGGGTTTTTTTCCCCCTGCGACTGGTTTTTATGGACCAGGGGGGAGTGTTGGATCCGGTGTTTTTCTATTTTTTTATTTCCAAATCAGGTTTCCCAAAGATGAGGCTCTGAAATTCATCCCCGGGGGGGAATACAATCTTGGGGTCTCCCAGTTTTTTAAGTCCGGAAATGTCACTTTTTTTACTACCGGGGAGTTTCCCAAATTTCATAGATGACTAGAAAGATTTTAGACCTCTGTTTATAAGATGTCCCCCATAAATTGCCTGCTCCCACCGAATGTTTAAATCCCCGGGTGTCACCACAATCGCGCGGCGCCGCATCTTTTTATGAGTAATGCGGCCCGGGGACTACATTAATTTAAAGTTCTTCCCATGCCCCGGGGGTTCCTGCACGACATTTAAGCGCGGGGCCGCATTTTGTAAAGTTCACACATAGATGCGGGGAGCGGCTACTGACTGTGTGGCTCGCTAACTTCTTAGCTGCCCCGGCGGGGGGTCTTCCGTGCGTTGCGCCCTCTCGCAGGGGCAGACGGGGGAAGGCGCGTTGCAGTTTTCCCCTTTGAAGCTCAGGGCGCCCCGCCGAGCTCCTCCTTTTTCCTAATCAGGAGTGCCCGCGCAGAGCATGCGGGCAGCCAGCGGCCATATTAGGTATTTTTGTGGTGGGGGCGGTGGGCAGGCTGGTCCCTGAATAAACCATGAAATTCTTGGGGGGTGATTAACTTTAACTGCAGCTAAAAATCAGCTCTGTGGGGCTTCCTGACCCCCAGAGCTGACAGTCTACAGTTCTATTGATTAGCTTTATGGGTCAAATATACAATGCTGACCCACAGAGCTGACAATCAGCATACAGTTATATTGATCAGCTCTGAGGGTCAGTATTGTATATTTGACCCATAGAGCTAATCAATATAACTGTAGACTGTCAGCTCTGTGGGTCAGGATGACCCACAGAGCTGACAATCAGTCTACTGTAGACTGTCAGCTCTAACCTGTGCCTACCTATAGACTGTGGGGACCTATGCCTTCCTATTTAATGCGGGGACCTATGCTGATCTGTATACTGGGGGGACCTATGCCTGTCCATATACCAGGGGGGGACCTATGCCTGTCTATATACTGGGGGGACCTATGCTGACCTATGCCGACCTATATACTGGGGGCACCTATGCCTGTCTATATACTGGGGAGCCCTGTGCCTATCTATATACAGGGGGATCTCTGCCGATCTATATACTGGGGGACTTGTTTACCTGTATACCAGGGCAACCTAGTCCTATCTATATACCGGGGAGACCTATGCCTACCTTTATACTGGGGGGACCTATGCCTACCTATATACTGGGGGAACTATGCTTACTTATATACTGGGGGAGCTATGCTTACTTATATACTGGGGGAACTATGCCTACCTATGTACTGGGGGGACCTATGCCTTCTGATTTATGCTGTGGACCTATGCCTGCTTATAGGCTGGCGGGACCTGTCCTTTCTTATTTACTGGGGGGATCTATGCTTACCTAGAGAATGGGGGATTTATGCCTACCTATCTACTGGCGGGAACTGTGCCTACCTATATACTGGTGGACCTATGCCTATCTATATACTAGGGGGACCTATGCCTACCTATAGACTGGGAGGACCTATGCCTACCTAGAGACTGGGGGACCTATGTCTTCCTATATACTGGGAGGCCTATTCCTACCTACAACATTGAAGGGAACCTATGTCTACCTACTTACTGGGGGGCTTGCCTATATATCTACCTGTCTACTTTAAAGGGACTTATATACCTCCTTACCTACTGGCGGCCTATATAGCTATAAAGGAATGATGGGGGACTCCTCATCCCTCACAGCAGGTACCTGGCTTTTTTTTTATCATGGGAAAGCAGGTTGCTGTGAAGGATGGAGCATAACCATGATTTCCTATATAGGCCACCGTTAGGTATGTAGGCTTATAACCTCCTCACTTCTCAGGCAGTATTATTTGGTCCTTAAGAAGTAATATTATAGGGTCTTGATATTGTAGGATTTTCTTTAATAACAATCATACGTCTAGTACATTTTCTCCATGTATAGGTGTGATATTCAGTACCTGTATGACTGTTATTTAGGGGTATTATTCTGTCATATGTAAGTGAGAGTTTTTGAAAAAGTGAATTTGTCAGCGCTGATTCTGATTCTACTCTGCACTGCTGAGGTGATATAAAGGATCTATGTGAACTACATGGAAAATAAACTGACAGGAACTATTTTGTGTAAAAATCCATGACACAGTTCACGATGTGGCGTAAAAATTGCCGTGTGAACCCATCACTACTGAGCAAAGCATAACACAGAGGGCCCGTGCCCCGGATGTTTTAGGACCCTAGCAACGCCCCTGTGTATAAGTCAAATGATATACAAGAACAGAATTGGCCTCTGACTGCCTTAGCTACACATCCCTACCTCCACGGCAATAGTGTCACAATGTGTCAAAAGGGTACAGAGGGAACCCCTTCCTTTTAACTAATTAAAAGCTGTGGTCATTATAGAGTAAAGCATCTAAGAGTTAAACAGCTGGGACTGGAACTAGCTCTGATCCTAGCCAATACAATGAGAGCCTGGTAGTATGTTTCAGGCAGCTCTTGCCATAGAAGCCGTGCCATGTTAGTGTCATAAATATACAGCAGAATGCGGTAACAACTTTCCTGCGGCACCATAAGCAGGGCCACCAACAGAAATTTCAGGGCCCCATACAGCTGAAGCACCTGAGCCCCACCCTGTAAACCCCGCCCCCAGTAACCCGATCGCCCCGCCCCAGCAACCCGATCGTCCCGCCCCCAGCAAAAAAAACGGCCTGTAGGATATTAATGCGCCCATTTTACCACATAATACAGTATGCAAAAAAGAACTGTATTGTGTAGTACTATACTAAGTGAGTCACATATCTGTCTGTCTCACATAGCTGTCAATCTAGCATATCATAGACACAGGGATAAGTAGCTCCATCCATATCCCCCTCCACCCACATACAATATCCCCCTCCACCCACATACAAAATCCCCCTTCACGTTTCGCTTGGTCACGCACCTCGCCACCTTCTAAAATAATCACCAGCAAGAAATTACAAGTGTAACTCCGATAACAGGGTCAGGTGTTCCCTCACTCACTCCCTCACAATCAGGGACACGTGTGCGCTGCCACTATACCCGCCCCGATATAACCTAGAACACTACTATATGGAGACCACATAGTGATCTGACACCAGCTCGAGTCACATCACATTACAGTGAATACAGCACTGATCCAGTAAAGAAGTAAAATAACCCCTGAAATCTGAGACTCACCGGAGATGTCCTATCTGATGAGTCGTTCTCTTTTCTTGGGTCGTTCTTTATCCCTTCCCTTCTGCATCCATTCCACACCGTCATGGTGACTTGTCCCGGCCACAACTCATCCCTGCAGAAATTACACACAAATATCTTAGAATCCTCACTTTTCCAGCATCTCTTTATCTTTCCCCCCAATCTGTAAAAACCCCCCAGGGGTGAGAGAGCGGTACAGAGCCTAACTTAGGGCCTAGTATCCTAAGGGGTTGGGGGGTGGGGAAAAATGCCCCCTAGAAAATCAAAACTATGGGCTGCCCCCCTTTAATTTATTCCGGGTTTTGGAAAGACAAGACCCAGGTAGTTGGCAAATGGGCGGGGTAATTTAAAGGCCCTTTTTAGGGGGTAGACTTCGTGGATAAGTTTGGGCCAGCCCAGGTATTTTGGTGGGTACCTACCATAGGAAAATCCCTCGGGAATAAGCGGCCCCTTTAGAAAGTATACGGGTAGTTAGGGCCCCTCCTTTAGGTAGTTACAGGTAGTTAGGACCCCCCTTTAGTAGTGGCGGGTAGGTCCCCTTTGTTTTAGTCATGGGGCTCCCTTTAGTATTTTTTGGTATCAGGGCCCCTTTTTGGGCTTTAGCATCGGGCCCCCCTTTAGTTTGTAGGTAGGGGGGACCTTCTTTATTTTAGGTAGGTCGGGGGGGGGGCCCCCTTTTTTTAGGCAGAGGGGGGCCCCCTTTATGTTTAGGTAGAGCCCCGGGCCCCCTTATTTTTTAGGTGGAAATCGGGGCCCCCTTTATTTTTTGGGGCAATCAGGGCCCCCTTTATTTTTGGTAAGTCAGGCCCCCCTTTAGTTTAGGAAGCAGGGCCCCCTTTATGTTTGGGCAGAGTCAGGGCCCCCTTTGGGGACTGGGAGAGTCAGGCCCCCTTTAAGGCTAGGAAGTAATGGCCCTTTTAGTCTTAGGCAGAGTCGGGGCCCCCTTTACTTAGGCAGAGTCAGGGCCCCCTTTTAGGCAGAGCCAGGGCCCCCCTTTTTTAGGTAGAGCCGGCCCTCTTTTTACCAAGTCAGGGCCCCCCTTTTTAGGCAGAGTAAAGGCCCCCCTTTTGGCAGAGTCAGGGCCCCCTTTTAGGTAAGTGGGGGCCCCCCCTTTTGGGTAAGTCAGGGCCTTTTTCATAAAAAAAAAAACAAAAAAAAGGACTTACCGAGCCCCGATCCTGGCCGCCCCGGCCGCCCCGATCTCCCCCGGCCCCTGCCGCCCTGCATAGGGGGCGCGGTGAGTGATGTCACCCGGCCGTACCAGCAGTAGGGGCCGCGCCCGGCAGGGTGAAGGCCTAATGCCTTCACCTGCCAGGGAGATCAGCGGGGGGCAGCGCTAGAGGCGCTGTGCTCAGCGGCTCCCCTGCGCCCGCTGGGGCACCGCGCACCCCGGGAGTCGGGGCATTAGTCCCCCCAAATCCCGGGCCGGTCTCTGATACTCGGGACCACAGGGCCCGGGGTTTGGGGACCGGGGGGCGCGGCCCGGGGGCCCGGGGGGCAACGGCACTGCCTCTGGGGCCCACACTGTGGGCCGCCTGAGCTGGTTCGCGGCTGAGCCCCGGGCCCCGCTCTGACTAGGAATAAGGGGGCGCTTGCGGGGCCCCCTTATTCCACCGGGGCCCCCCTACGGGAGTACTGATTGTACCCGCTGTAAATAGGCGGCCTGCCTGGCATAGCAACGTGCAACATTCAATGATGCACATATAGTATTCCAACGTGATAAGTCAACCTATTGTCAGTAAGCAGAGTCCAATTCTGATACTGCTGTCAAAACTAAGGCTTTTTTTTTTGCTAATGCAAATTTTGTTAGAAAGGTGCAGTGACCAATCCTTTGCTTTGGAGCCCAATACAACGTAGTGGTTGGTTGAAGTGTTTTGTTTAAAGACACATGACATTGCATGCCCACCTAGTTCATTTTGGTGGAAAGCTGCTCAACTAATAGTGGGTCAGTCCTGCACCTTTGCACCTTTGTAAGAGACTATTCATCTCTATATCAGTATGCCCATGTGTGTGACGCAGTTTGTTCACGTTGTCTATTATGCCAGTGCTGACATAATGTAGACATCAAATCACTTTCATCACAATACCAACACAAATTGTTCACAATATAGTTGCAAAATCAAAATACTCAATGCCCAAACGCCAATGATTATCCTTTTTTTGCAAATCTTAAAAATCATATTTTGACCTCATGACAGCAACAAAAATATTTATGCGCAGATAGGTATAGAACATCTTAGAAAATCCACCAACCAGCTCCTGACAAGTGACTTATCCTTCATGACTAGACGCTACGATCATTGAAAGTAGAAGATTATCCTAATAATGGACTTGAATGTGTATAGTGTTCTAAAGAAAATGCATTTCTATGAGGGGCACATGAAAGACATTTATTTAAATCCAAAATTGTTTCTTCAGCTTATTAAGAACGATATGTTTATCCCTAAATCACAATGTATTACAGGAATAAAGTAGGTAAGCCACATTCTTGCCACTTTCAAATAATTTTACCATGTAATCAATTTAAAATAAAGACCAGAAAGATTCACACCATTGACAATCTTGGCAATTAGCTAAAGATTTTAAAAAAAATATATAAAAGTGGGGCAGAATTTTCAATAGTGTCCAATTGTTTAGACCAGTAAAGTTTAGACTAGACGGTCATACCAATGGCACCCAGTAATAACATAGTTTTTCATGAAAACTGCACAAGTTAGAACTGTCTAGTCCAATTTTACACCTTTTATAAGTTGGTTTATCATTATGTTAATATCAGTCAGCAAAATGTTGCACATGCATCTCATGCTAAGGCCCCATCCCCTTTTAACCAAGAACCATGCCCCACTTTTGTCAGACAAGTCAAAAGTGTCGAAAATTTGTCTAAAATGGAAAATTAATCTAGTGTAAGCAGAATCAACATTATTTTTGCTGCAAAATTGTGGCCAGAATTCTGGTGCAACAGCCTGATAATATTACCCAACAAATTTTTCGCCCAAACATTTTAATGTAACTTAAATAAACTAAATAAAATACTTTAAATAAAAGTATATTTCTACAGTCTGTTGGTTATGTAGGTCTAATATTCTAACAAATAATAAATATTTCTCAATAGATATTGGCAAAATTGCGCACACTTCACATTTTTATCAACAAAACTTTAATTTTCTTGATTTTGTTTATTTTAGATAATTAATGTATATACTGTACCTGCTAATTATGCTTCTTTAATTGAGGAAGAAATGCCCCCTCTTTAATATGAAAATGCAGTCTCTAAATTGAAATCCAAGTGAAATTGAAAACTTCTACTAATAATGTCAAAAAGACTTAATAAATTCCAAATCTTTGGTGTCACCACCTTTGTATAAGTGAGATAAGTTTTAACTCATATATTATCTTAGGTAAAATAGTATTTTACAGTACTTTTACGTTACCCAAAAGATATAGAGGTTCCTCCATTGTTTCAGAATTTTTTTTAATTGGAAAATAAGTGAAACAATTCTGTTCTTGTATATCATTTGACTTATACATATCATGTAATACAATATTTTATTATATGTATATAATTCAATAAAATATTGAAGGTGTTTTCCAAAACTTTTAAAAACCTCCCTACCACCTTACACTGGTTACTATAGAAAAATAAATCAATCATACTTATAACTGCCACTACCACCATTTCAGAGCTCCAGTGTCAATATTTTGTGTGGCCACCATTTATTACCCCAAACATCTGCCTTAACTCTCTTGGGCATGGAGTTCACAGGCTGCCACTGAAATTGTCTTCCACTCCTTCATGACAACATCACAGAGCTGATGGATGTTATAGAGACTCTTGTGCTCCGCACCATCCATTTGAGTATGCCCCAAAATGCCAAAATAGAGACGTTTAGTTCGGTGGTGGCTGGACCGATAGCTTTTGGCCCTGTCAACACCTTCTCTCTCCATCACTGATGACATTACGTTCATGGATCACATGATGTTACAGCCCCAAAAAATGGCCCAACATTGAAGTCCTAATTCATCTTAATTGATAGAAGAAATGCAATATACCATCCATAGACCCAACCTCCACAGCCAACCATTTACTTGAGAAAGGCTCTGCTTGTAAATATTGAGCTGAAAACATTGCACAATTTTGTACCCTGGATACTAAAAAAGAAGATTTAATGCTGGACCCGCCCTATGTTCAATACTTTTTTGGAAATGATGATGTTACAGCCAATCACTTACTTATGTGGTCACATGCTGTACATGCAAGCATGTAGCTGCTAAGGCCAGAGATTGAAGGTGAAAGTGATGTCATGAGTGAGGGATGAACACTGGAGCTCTGGTGGTGCTGGAATAGTGGTGATGGGAGTTATAAGTATTATTAACTTTTCTATTTTAGCACAGTGAAGGAGATAGGGAGGTTTTTGAAAAATCTTGGAAAACCCCTTTAATGTTCAAATATTTAATCTCTTCTTTAGCTACTGTTAAACCACTTCCATTTCCTTGTAATCTTAATTTTTCTGATGCTTTTCATTATTTTTTTATTATCAGTTTTTTTTTATATCTGATACAGACCCAATCCAAACAATTTAGAACATTAGCAATATTTCTGTCAACACTGTGCACAAACAGTGAGAAATCATTAGCAAATATTGCTAATTTTACTTTCCCGTTTAGGGTTAATACATTTTTATAATGCAAGGGTTTATGGGTTTTAAAAGGCAAAAGATTAAACAACAAAGGGGAAGCGGGCTGTCTTGCTTCATCCCTCTACACAAATTAAAAATCCTCTTAAAATTTTCCCCCTAGAAAAATAATTTAACCTTAAAACTTGCTGATACAGGGCCGTTCAAGCAAAAAATTCCCCCTCAAACCTTTTTTTCTAAGAAAAGTAACAAATTGAGACAGGGTCATTTGACTCACTTCCTCTTTAATGTTAATACCCCCTGTACTTCCCAACATAGGGGTAGGCCATGCCCCGACTAGAATCAAATACGTTGTAATTTTTTTATTATTTTATTATATGTATTATTTATTTTATTATTTTTAAATTTATTTTTGCGCCCGGGGTTCCGGGGCGCTTAAAATTCAGGTTTCTACATAACATAGTAAACAAGTAAAAAAGGTGACAAAACTAACTAACAAAGGGTACAAAAGGAAAGGAGATCCCGCCCGAAAGGGGTTACACTCAAAAAAGGAAGGGGGGAAAGACAGAAGGTGAGGGGCAGACAGGGTTTGGTTTAGTGAGTGCAGAGGGTTATTGTTGGTTGTAGGCAATCCGAAGAGAGGTTTTTCAGGTTTTTTTTAGGCTGGTTGATTTTGGGGAGGTCTGAGGTGTTTGGGGGCAGTGATTTCCCAGAGTGTGGTTGAAGCACGAGAGAAGCTTGGGAGGGTTTGTGTGAGGAGTAAAAAAAGGGGAAAGCAGAAAAGAAGGCCCGTGAGGAGCGGAGGTTTGCGGACGGGGATATCGGGAGTTTAAGCAAGTGTATGGGGGGGAAAATGGTTTGGAGACCCTTTTACATTTGCTAACTTTGAATGGATTTCGGGGGCAAGGGGAAAACCATAAAGGGGGATGGCAGGGGGAGCGGCAGAGGAGTACGAGGAAGAGGTGAATCAGACGGCAGCGAAGTTAAGGGGAGGGGTTTGGGGGGGGCGAGGGTGCTACGGAGGCCACAAAAAAGGATTTGCAATAGTCAAAGGGTGAATGAGAGGGCATGGACGGACATTTTTTTTTGTGCTTTCAAAAGTTAAGGAATGAACGGAAAAAGGAGAAAATTTTTCAGGTGGAGGGGGCAGGTGGAGGTGGGGTTTGGGTGCGTTTTGAAGGAAGATTGGAGTCAAGGGTTTACCCCAAAAAGGCAGCGGACTTTAGAGGGTGGAGAGTGAAACCATTGACGTGATAGAGGATAGGTGGAGGGGAGGGAGTGGGGGTGAAAGATGTAATTTCCCAGTTTTTCCCACTTTAGCTTCGGGGAGACGTGGGGAGAAGTGGGGAGGAATGGACGAAAGACAGTCAGGGATCCGGGAGTAAGAGGTAATATCTGGCCGGAATGTAGAGTTGGGGAGTCACAACAGATGGAATGAAAGCCATGCGATCTATTAGTTGCCCCCGCCCAATAGTGAAAATAGAAAAGAGAGGGGCCCAGGACAGCCCCCGGGGGTACACCAACAGAGGGGCAAGAGGGGGAGGGGTGCGTATGAAGACGCTGAATGTCCGATCAGTAGGTGGAGGTATCCAGGAAAGGGCCCAATCCGTGAAGCCGAGGGAGGAGAGGATTTTATGAGAGGAGTGGTGACAGTGTCAAAGGGCGGAGGACAGGTCTAGGAGGAGAAGCACGAATGTGGGGGGTTATTTGGGGCAGTTGCTAACTTTTGGTACTTGGTTAGGGGGGGTTTTCGTAGAGTGGGGGGGTGGAAACCCGATTTAGCGGGTCAAGGGGGAGTTGGTGGATAGATTTAGAGGAAAGTTGAAGTAGACGGGTTTTTCAGGGGTTTAGGTGAATGGAAGCATGAGATGGGCGATTTGACAGTGAGGAGGGTCAAGAGATGGTTTCTTAAGGAGGGGGTGATGGTCCCCCATTTTTAAAGGAGGAAGGAAGATGCCGAGGTTAATGAAGGTTTAAAAAATGGGGGAGGGCTGGGATATAGAAGCATGAGGTCTGGGATAGGGGGGAGGCAGGGGTCAAGATTACAGGGATGGGTTGGATTTGGACGTAAGGGAGAGCTTTTTTGGTTCGTAGAGAAAGGGAAAAAGGGGGGAAGAGTGATGAGCAGGGGTTTAAAATGGGGGGGGACCTGCAGGAATAGAATAGACAAGGGACGTCGGTGAAGCTTTTTTTTAATGAGATTGATCTTTTTTAAGAAAATGGTGGTAATCCTGTAAGGAGAGATGGGGGGGGGGGGCGGTGGGCGGAGGAGAGCGTTTAATTTTTAAAAAGTTTTCTGGGGTTGGAGACAGGGAGGGTATGGGGTGGGGAAGTAGTCTGTTTTGGTGTGCAGTGCAGATTTAAAAAGTAGCAGTGTGTTTAAAAAGGGGAGTACTCAGGGACGGGTTTTTTTTCCGGGCGTCGCAATTTTGGAAATCGCCAGCTGTTTTTGGGGGAGTCTGTGTGCCGGGTTTTTCTGTTGATTTTGCGGTTTGTTGTGTGTGAGAGGGGGGACCCCTTTTAAAAGTGGAATGATTGTGTTTTTTTAGAAAGTGGGTGGTAGTTGGATCAGTGAAAGAAAATGGAGAAGGGAGAAAGAGATTTAGAGAGAAGCCCGGGTTGTGTTTAGGGATTTCTACGGGGGGCATAGATTTGGGGTGGGGGGCAGGTGCGGGGAATTGTGGGGAAGGTAAACAATTTGGTCAAGGGTGGGGAAAAGGGAGATTTAGGTGTTAGATAGAGGACAGGGCGGGTGAAGAGAGGGCCAGTGTGTGTCCCTTTATGATGGCTCCAGAGGGCCACTGAGGGCCCAAGGGAAAAGGAAGGACAAGTTTTTTTTAGTAGGGACAGGGGGGTCGATTGGATGTTGAATCTCCCCTGATAATATGGGGGGGTCATGGGGAAAAAAAGTGAAGGGCCCGGAAGCGAAGTGGTCGAGGAAGGCGGGGGCAGGGGCCCGGGGGAAGATAAACAACAGCCCCTTGGAGGGTTGGGGGGGGGTAAAATCCGGAGTGCACCTCGAAGGAGGGGGGGGTGAGGGAAGGGAGGGGGGAATGGGGGCAAAGAGCAGGTTTGACAAAGAAGGCCGACACCCCCGGCCCCCGTTTACTTCCAAGCGGGGGTGTGGGTAAATGAAGCCGCCGAAGTAATTTTTTATAATACTGCCTCACTTTTGAGTAGGTTTGTTACAGGGGACCTGTGTTGTATAGCTCTGTTTAGCATTCATGAATTCCCAAAATGTTAGCGTGAGTGGCTAAAAAGACTTCAAGGACAACTCGTTGTGAAATATAAACCAAAATCATCACCTGGCAAAGGGAATAGAATAATGTATTTTGAAATTTCTGAAAGAATTCAAAAAAGCCCTCTTAATATCTTTTGTTTCTTAATTTTTTATTCCATTGTTTTTCAACGGAAGTGTATGTCAGCTCCAATACTCAAGGATAATCAATAGCCAATGATATAACTAGTAGTTTGAACAAAAATTGCGGCACTTCCATATATTTGAAAGGTGAACAAAAGTGGTTGTTCTTTATTCCAACATGTCCAATACATCCACTTTTGTTCAGTTTTCGAACATCTGGGAGTGCTGCAAATTTTCTGCTTTTTTTTGTCTATCTTTTGGGACCGGGACAAAAGGCTTTGTTAATAGCACCCAGACCTTTTAGCTCTTAGTACAGTTATTAAATCTGTTGTGGATCCTTAAATCATGCCCCTTTGGGATATTATAGCTGAAACCCTTACTGGTTTTTCTTTTCAAATAAATGTTTGCATTAGTTATAACTTTCATTAGTTTATAAACCCAATTTCCAAAAACGAAGATTTTAAAGCGGTAAATTTTTCTTCAATATTAAATACTGCATTACATATACAGTGGTTTGCAAAAGTATTCATGCCCTTTGATGTGTTCCCCATTTTTAAACATTACAGTCATAGACTTAAATGTATTTTATTGGTATTTTATGTGATAGAGCAACACAAAGAAGCAAGTATTTGTGAAGTGTAAAGAAAATGATAAGTGCTTTTCTAAATTTTTACAAATTAAAAAACTGAAAAGTGTGGCGTGCATATGAATTCAGCCCGCTGAGTCAATGCTTTGTAGAATCACCTTTAGTTGCAATAACAGCTTAAAAGCTGGGAACATCTAAAAGCTGGGATTTTTCTCCATTCTTCTTTGCAAAATAGCTTTAGATCAGTCAGATTGGCAAACGTTTGTGAACAGCAATTTTCAAGTCCTGCCACAGATTCTAACTGGGACTTAGGTCTGGACTTTGACTGAGTCATTTTAACACATGAAGGTGCTTTGATTTAACCTCTTAAGGTCTAAGCCTGTTTTGGACTTAAGGACCAAGCCCTTTTTTTCAAATCTGACATGTGTCACTTTATTGGAGAGTAACTTTTTAATGGTTTTACCCATTCATGTGAATTTGAGAATATTTTCTCGTGACACATTGTACTTTAAGTTAGCAATTAATTTTTGTCAAAACAATCCTTGTTTATTTGGGAAAAATATCAAAATATTGTGAACATTTGGAAAAACTTGCCATTTTCAAAGTTTAAAAATTCCCGTGTGACAGTTATTTTCTAATTTGTTGGATATGACTATCTAACATCTATCATACGTCTACTTTAGGTTGACATCATTTTTTAAACAATCTCATATTTTTAGGACATTAGCAAATTTTAACATTTTTAAGAAAATTTGTAACAACTGATTTTTTTTATTATTATTCACTGGAATACAGTAAATGTGACCAGGGAAATGCAACTAAATATTGATTCTCCAGTTTCTGCCATTTTTAGAGATTTCTCTTATGTGACCCTAGTGCACTATTTTACTCAACCACAAGCCTCAGAGTAGGAGGAGCACCTACTGGATATTGGGGTCTCATTTTCATTAGGATATTTTTTAGGTGCTATTATAGGTTTTCGGACATCCTAAGGTGCTAAAACTTAATAAACTCCCTAAAAAGAACTAATTTGGAAAACTACATCCCTTTAGGAATAGATCCAGGGGTGTAGTGAGTATATCGACCCCAAAGGTGTTAGATTAATTTTTTTAACATTAGGCTGTAAAAATAACAAATCTTATTTTTTCCAATAATGTGCAATTTCAGCTGAAAATGTTTAATTTTTACAAGGAATCCTGGAAAAAAAAGCAAACCAAAATTGATTACACTATTTCATCCAAGTTCGGCAATACCCTATATGTGGGTGTAAATAGCTGTTTGGGTGCATGGCAGGGCATACAAGGGAAAAAGTGCTATTTGGTTTCCTGGATGCCATGGTGTATTAAGGGGCTTTGCACCATGACATACAGGAACGTCATGGTGGGTTAAGGGGTTTAACAATTCCATTGTAGCTTTGACTGTATGTTTAGGGTCCTGTTGGAAGGGAACCTACACCCCAGTCTCAACTCTTTTTCAGCATGCAACAGAATTTTCTTCAGGATTTCCCTGCATTTAGCTCCATTCACCTTCCCATCCACGCTAACCAGCTTTCCAGTCCTTGTTGACATGAAGCATCCCACAGTATGATGTTGCCACAACCATGTTTCGTGGTGGGGATGGTTTGTTTAGGGTAATGTGCAGTGTTGGCTTTTCTCCACATATTGCTTTTGTCATTCCGGGTAAAAAGTTAAATTTTGGTCTCATCTGACCAGAGTACCTTCTTCCACATGTTTGCTGTGTCCCCTACATAGCTTTCTGCAAAGGGGAATTCTTATGGCTTTCAAA
Organism: Phyllomedusa bahiana; assembly: GCA_025379985.1. Classification (NCBI taxonomy): domain Eukaryota; kingdom Metazoa; phylum Chordata; class Amphibia; order Anura; family Hylidae; genus Phyllomedusa; species Phyllomedusa bahiana. The sequence goes on from JAODAL010027326.1 coordinate 24,135, forward strand.
AAGTGCTTTCTTCCTGTCACTTTGCCATAAAGGCCACATTTTAGAGTACACAGGTAATAGTTGGTCTGTGGACAGATCCTCCCACCTGAGCTGTGGATCTCTGAGTGAACCTCAACCTCTTGGCTGCTTCTCTAGCTAGAGTTTCGGTGGTCAGCCATGTCTTGGTAGGTTACAAGTTGTGCCATACTCCTTCCATTTATGGATGATGCGTTGAACAGTGCTGAGATGTTCAGAGCGTGAGCTATTATTTTAAAACCTAAACCTGCAATACATTTTACCACAACCTTATCCCTGAACTTTCTGGTGTGTTCCCTAATTTTCATGATACTGTTTGTTCACTAATGTTCTCTAACTGAGAATTAATTACATACAGATGTACTCTATTTAATACTTAGGTGACTTCTAAAGGCAATTTGTTACACTGGATTTTATTTAGGAGTATCAGAGTATAGGGGCTAAATACATATGCATGTCACACTTTTCAGTTTTTCTATTTGCAAAAATTTTGAAAATCACATATCATTTTCTTTACACTTCACAAACACTTGCTACTTTGTGTTGCTCTATCACAAAAAAATATCAATAAAATACATGTCATGGATGAAGGTGGATTCACTGGACCACTGCAAGTGATAAAAGTAACCACACCAGGGAGCGGAGTCTAAGTAGTCGTGGTTTTCACCAGAGCCCACCGCAAAGCAATTTGGACTTGCTGTGGTGGGGAACTACTAGGTTGCTACTCCTGATGTGACTTGATGCGATGGCAGCCGGGGTGAAGCATGGTACTGAATTGGTAGGCAGAGGCGTAGTTGGGGACAGGCAAAGTGGTCAGGGCAGGCAATGTGGTCAGGAAACAATTGCAGGAAGAACCGGTTCTCAGATAAGGCAAAACTCACTCCAACACTCTCTATAATGCACAAAAAGACACCAATACTCTGGAAGAGATAGTAGGAGGAGTTAGCAAGATATAGGGTTAGCGTTTGGCAATTAGCCAATTGCCGGACCGTTGGTCCTGTAAATCTAGGAGAGCTGTCTTGCTTGTGCGCCCTAGGAAGCAGGTGCGTGGACACCGGCACTTGACAGAGTGGGGCGGGGAAGCAGGAGTGAGGCTGGGTAAGTTTGGAGCTGTGGTGACCGGAGTAGAGCGGGGGCGGCTGCGGACCAGAGCAGAGGCCGTGGCTCACTCAATGACAATACTTTAAGTTTTTGGCTGTAATATTTAAAAATGAGAAACAGTTCAAGGGGTATGAATACTTGTGCAACCCTCTGTATTTTAGTGATCTTATGCTTTCTATTACTAGTTTTAAAAATCAGACCCTAACATATTTTAAATTGCTACAGAATATAATTATTTTTTACATAACAAATCCATCTGCAGGTATTTTTGCAGTTTACTAGCTGCTAGCAGCTGTGATAATTTAATACAACAATTTAGCCAAGTTCCCTTCGGTAAAGTACCTCCAAGAGCATGTACATGTACTTTAAATGCTTGCTGCTAAAAGCCTGTCTCTGGGCTATCTATTCTTCATACAGATAGCTCCGTTTACACATAAATAACACATTAAACATGGATTGTTGTTCTATTCTTAAACAGTGCACTGACTGACCAGCAGCTGTTACATAAACTCTCAGTATTCTCAAAGGTTGATACCTTGCCACAGCTAATAATGCTTATATAATATTACACGGTCAAAACTGGAGCAAATGCTAGCTAAAACCTGTAAAATAGGCAGTTGGTTATTCCCAAATTACACGAAAGAATGGTGTTTGTTACAGAAATTTAAGTAGTTTCAATTATAGCTATTGAACTCAATCTAAAAAATAGTGAAAGAAACAAAACGTTCAAAAGAAACAACACTAATAGATGAGAAAAAAGACTGTATTTTTCCATTGAAATAGTATAACTTTAACATATGCTGTAAGATGAAATTGAAGTAAGGTAAAATATATTAGGCTACATTCATAGTGGCCCACATTAACTATTGTGGTTGTGCCAAAAAAAGTCTTAAAATATGCCAAAAAGTGGTGCATCATGGTGTGGAGTTACATACATAAAATCAAAAATTACTAGTTGGGTGGCACTCCAGTGGTAAATCTGTTGATAGGGTGCTAGTCAGACTTGGGCCGAAGTCCCAGAAGCATAATATATATACTTGACAGCACTCCAAAGGTATAATGCAAAAAAGTGTAGGTTTTATTCAATGTTTATCTACAAGCTCCAGGACATACAAAACAATGTAATAGTGACCAATCATTGACGTTTCGGTCAGAGACCTTTTTCGAATAAGTCAAATAGACATGTAGGAGAAAGCAGAAGGGAAGGGGCTGTAGCCCAATAGACGTGGAGCTGTCTACACTGTTTTGTATGTCCTGGAGCTTGTAGATAAACATTGAAGAAAACCTTCTCTTTTTTGCATTATACCTTTGGGTGTGTCAAGTAAAATACGATTTTTAAAAATAATGTTTTAATTAATTCTAATAAATACATCGCATACAGGTTAGTTTAAATGTCCCCACCCAGATTTGTTGGGAAGAAAAGGGAAAACATGGTGAGGGCCGGTATTTCGAACGATCTCTTGGGGATTTGCAACCATTCAGGGTTTTGAGAATGGTCCTCGAAAAAGAAAAAAACCATAGGTAAAGCGCAGTCCTGTGAACGGAAATGCCGTGACCCAGGGTCAAGGGTGGAGATGGTTCACTGTAGAAAGCAACGGGGTGACTCAATAGCCACCGTACACAGGTGAACCCCCCCGTCCCCCCCCGCCCCCCCCCCCCCCCCCCCCCCCCCCCCCCCCCCCCCCCCCCCCCCCCCCCCCCCCCCCCCCCCCCCCCCCCCCCCCCCAGAATATAATGGCCCCACGGCCCTCCCCCAACTGCGCAAGGCTGGGGGGCCACTGGGGAACCCACAGGCCCCCCCAGATTGCCTACCTGCGTGACAGTTCAAATTTTCAAAAAATGCTCAAATAAGGTCATGGCCGCTGTAGCCATAGGCAGATTACAGTCTTAGACAAGATAACAGGCAGGTACAATGGCAGGAAAACAGCAGTAGATGTAGGTACACCAACATTGGTAGCGGAAACAGCAACCTGGACACAGCAGGGTTAAACGTAGATTGGAAGCTGACAGGCAAGATGGCAGGATGCAGCAGAAATAGCATAGCTAGCAAGCTGGTGCAGCAGCAGTAACAAGAGTAATATATATGCAGGTAGTTCAGGGATTAACTCAGGAACAGGAGCAACCAGCAGCCAGAGGTCAGGAGCTCAGATGGACATTCTTAAACTGACCAGGAACAGAGGCAGGAAGTTCCTTATATCCCAGTAGGTCATTGGACAGGTAATTGGGACACTGTCCCTTTAAATCCACACCAGGCAAAGACAGAAACAGGGACTGGAGCAGAAGCAAGGACAGGGGAGTCCAAACTATCAGAGGCAGCAGAGACCGGGGACACAAAAATTACATATAAAATCTTGTTTATCTTTATCTGTGATAGTAAAAAGATAAAACTCCTGAATGGCAAGGCAGACTAATCTCAGTTTACTGATGGTACAGCAAGAACTGCTTATCTGTCTGTAGATCTGGTAGGCAGAACATTACACTGTTCAGACCACTCAACAGAATTATCCCAGACAACAGCAAAAAAGCGTGAGGAAAAAAGACAACTGGAGATTTTTTCCAAAAGAACCCGGCAGATGAGGAAGAGACACAGGAGAATTCATTCCAAGATATTGTATCAGAAGGTTGAACGATCAACAAAGGAAATAAAATCCAGTGGAGATGATATTACAGTGGTACATTTATCAGCATGTATCTTTTTGGCAGAACAAGATAAAATGCTCAGTAAGGGACTTAATTCTGTCCCCACTAGAAATTTTGCTCTTTATATTTTCACTATCAAAGATGTGACGTTTATTAAACTCTTAACTATTAAGAGACTTTTTTTTGCATTAACAGATGTACAGGATTTCACTGATGGTGTCAAGCAGGATCGGTATATACCTAATGAACTCCATAATCTATGATTTGTAGAACAAATAGCATTAATGACCTTGGACAGTCTGTACTCAGAAAATCAATATACAAGCCATATACACCAGAGAGATTTTGTTTTGGGGCTAAACAAGAATCTGGAGTTTTATCCAATTCAGTTAAGAGCACCAGTAATGAAAGAGTTTCAGTACATTGTTGAAAAAGAACTTCATAAACTTAAAAGGAGGCTCAATTGTTGTGCTGGACAGTAGTCCTTATATACAAGCAATACTATCTATGCTGTCCAATAAAAGATATACCGTCTATTACAAGCAGATTACACACACATATTTGAAAAGCAATTGAATAATCTAATAGAAGAGAGCATAGCCATGGACATTTTAGATCACAAACAAAGGTTTTAGGGTGCATCTACACGGCAGTATGCAAATACCGTCCGGATTCTGATTTAACAGATTTTCTGTTAAAGGATGGTTGACCGTCAGTTTACAGATGGCTTCCAATTCCGAAAACCATCTGTAAATCCCACCGTGGGGGCCTTCCCTTATATGACAATTAAGTTTCCAATTGTCCTGATTTTCCATGCATTCCCCAAAGTTCATAAAAAAAATTTCTGTTCCCTTTGAGACCAAAAATATGTAGGATCGGTGCTCTTTTTTTTAAAAGATTGGAATATGGCTTGAGAAACACCTGTAACCTATGGTTTTTAGATCTCCAAGTGATCTACGAGATTCCAGAGATGTCCTTAGGAGTATGGATAAAGTTCATTGACAATCTTCATTTAGCTGGATTAGTTGTGACATAGCAGCATTGTATATAGCCTAAAAGCATTGTATACAGCAATTCCTCATGACAAGGCAATTATTGCTGTAGAGGAACAGATAAATAAACAAACAACGTATAATAATGAGTTAAAACATTATGGGCGACATGTATGAAATTTGGCGTGTGAATTCCAAGTGTCATGCGCCTAATAATAGGCTACAATGCACCTGATGTATGAACCCGATCTACAGCGGGTCATAAATCAGGCGCATTCTAGCGCTCCGACGACAGTTCGGGATCAGGTATACCACTTTCAAAGTGGTATACCTATTCCAGCTGTAATGCACCTAGAAATGCTGTAGCGAAACTACAAATATGTAGCTCTGCTATGGTTCTAGTGCGGGAGATTTGAAAATGTATGAACGGGCCTGCGTTGGATATCGGGCTGTAAAGACGCAGCCCCGTACATACATGTCACCCTATATTACTACTGTAACCTCTTTCTTGCTGTGTCATAACTATTTCAGTTTTAATAATAAGTATTGAACAGGTACAGATAATTATAGACCCGTAACTTTAACATCCATTGTGGAAAAACTGTTTGAGGGGTTTATAAGAGACTATATACAGGAATATGTGGCTGAATATAATATTATAAGTGATTGCCAGCTTGGTTTTACTAAGGACAGAAGTTGTCAGACCAACCTGATCTGTTTTATCAAGAGGTGAGTAGAAGCCTGGATAGCGGGGTGGCTGTGGATATAGGGCAACATGATTTCTGGCGCTTAGACACCAATTTTTATGTGCATTATAATAGTGTAGAATAAATCAGGTGCATTCTAGCACAAAGACGACAATTCTAGCTCAGGTAGTAGGAAAGAAGGACACTCATAACATGAGTGAAATTAGGAGTTCCCGTGGTGCTTTCAGGGGCAAAAACAATTCATAGTAAAGCCAACTTAAGCATCAAGCTGGTTTATTAAAGTAACTATAAAACAGGGAAGCTACGCGTTTTGCTGGGACTCTAAATTTGAGCTTTAATGTGAGCTGTACCATACCTGTACAGCTCTAAAAGGTGAGTGTAAATCTAATTAGTTTAAAGTCGCACCCTGTGTTGTAAAGCTGTAACGCACATTGTGCTGTGTGTCTGCTCTTCTGTCCCTGAGGAACTTCGTTGGTGGAGCCTGGGATATTTAAAAAATTCTGGCTCAGGTAAACCACCTTGAAAGCAGCAGTAATGCACCTATTTTTACCATTCATAAATTTGTAGAAACGTATGGTTGTAATGCGCCCCACCTCCCGCACGCCCCCCAATATCAGGTGCACTACAAAACACCACGAGTGTTCTATAATGCAAAGTATAAGACAGCTGGTTTAACCCCTTCCTGGCGGAGCCTTTTTTGTCACGTTCGTTTTTCCCTCCTTGCCTTCCCAGAGCCATAACTTTTTTTATTTTTTCATCTACAAAGACATATGGGGCTTTTATTTTGTGGGATAAGATGTATTTTCTTATGATGTTATTCATATTACCATAGAATATACTTGGAAATCGTAAAAAAATTGTAAGTGAGCAAAATGTGAAAAAAACGTGCTTGCACCATGTTTGCAGGAGTTTTGTTTTTACGGCATTCAATCTTCAGTAAAAATGATGTGTTATATGTACTCTACAGGTTGATATGCATTCGCCAATACCAAACATGTAGGGTTTCCATTATTTTTTGGCACCGTAAAAAAATTCTAAACATTTTCTATTAGTAATAAAAAAAAAAGTTTTAAAGTGTAAAAAAAGTAAAAAAAAATTAATAGTTCAAATCACCCCCTTTTGCCATTTTACAAATAAAAAAAATCAAATAATAAAATAAGTTACACATATTTGGTACCGCCACATCCGAAAAAGTACGATCTATTAAAATATAACATAATTTATTCTGTGCGCTGAACACCGTAGAAGAAAAAAAACTTTCAAATGCTAAAATTTGGTTTTTTTGGTCATTTCGCACCCCCTAAAAATTGGAATAAATTGAATCAAAAAAGTTGCATGCATTCCAAAGCATGGAGCTAGTAGCAATAGAAAATGCACTTCAGCCCACAAAAATTCACCCTAACTCAAATCCATAGGTGTTAGTACAAAAAAGTTATTGGTTGCAGAAAATGGTGCTGCCTCGCAAATAGAAAATGTTTAGAATTTTTTTTACATACCAAAAGATAATGGAAACCCTACATGTTTGGTTTGCCGGATGGGTATCAACCTGTAGAATACAGATAACATCATTGTTACTGAAGATTGATCGCTATAAAAAACAAAACTCCCGCAAACATGGCACAAGTACATTTTTTTTTCAGATTTTGCTCTACTTAGAAAATTTTTTACGGTTTCGCAATATATTCTATGGTAATATTCTATGGTACACCTTTTGTCCGCGAAATGAAAGCCTCATAGTCATGTAGTGGAAAAAATAAAAAGGTTTTTGCTTGGAAGGAAAAGGAGGGAAAAACAAAAGACAAAAAAGCTCCCCAGGAAGGGGTTAAACCACTGTCTATCTGTTTTTTGGGTTCCCTAAAAAAGCCAATTGTGCTTATGTGTAAAAACTTTTAGCAGTAATATGTCTTGGTTGTGTAGCAACCAATTAGAGCTTGCTTTCTTTTTTCCGAGACTATTTAAAAATAAAAGTGACCTTCTGTTTTCATACATAAGGGCCCACAGGCTTAAAAAATTGGATTCATTGGGATCTAAAAAAAACAGAACTTAAAAATGCCTGTAGGTAAACATATGGCCCTTTTATGGATTGAGGGGAGGGGATTCAAATCTGGGAAATTTAGAGACCAATTCAATATACTGAAACCTGTCACATTCTTAAATCATTCTTTGATTTAAAAAAAATGAACCATTTTTGCAGTATGAGAGGGTGCATTATTCTACTGAAAAGGTCATGCAAGGGAAAAATCCCCCTACCAAAAATGGGGTGCATTTGCAAAAACTGGTTACCTTCTTCTCATTGTACATCCTGTGGACCCCCTTCCTTTGGGAAAACAAAGGTGACATTTGGTTGTCTATATTATGTAAGATAAAACCTAATTCATGAAACCAGTCAAACTTCTTGCAAGTTCAAGTCGTAAGCCTTCAACCTAATTTTACCCCTCCTTCATGGAGTATTTGGGTTCAGTTTAATAAGTGAAATATTTTCCCCAAACACTAAACTAATTACCTTTTAACGGGGAAAGCGTTTTAAGGAATGAATGCAGATAACACATCTCTTGGTTAGCTCAGATTCCACCAATCAAAATGTCATTACTCCTGAACCTGTTATATTACTATGATACTACCTGTTCTGGATCTGAGGCATTGTTTGCACACAGTTCAGTACAAGAGACTGAAATACACATCAAACTGAAGTGCCTCTAGGGTTAAAGATCCACCTAATATAGACATTGGTTTTTGGTGACCAGGGGTTCTAATTAATTACTATAATGCAGTATGCAGTACCAAGCTTCTTCAAAAGTTTATTTCTGGCTTACACTAGAAATGCACTCAAATTACTGTCACCTATATAAAACCTGTAATTTATTTAGCATATTCAATAAAACACAACAAAAAAATAAACATAATTAGTATTGTTGTCTTTTTTAAAAACAATCCCCCTCTTCTCCTACATGATGAACCCCTTTGTTCACCCGCTCCCAAGTGCGGTCATCACACGTTTTGGTTTCATGTCACGCTGCCCCTCCACCAGTTTTGGTATGAAAGGGGCGACCCTAAAAACAGACCTCCCTCCACTTCCACTCAACTTTGCCCCCTATTTAAAGAAGCGGGGGAAATTTGGCCCCATTTTTTCCTGGCAAGTAGCTCTGACTGCCCCCCTCAATTTTGTTCTCCTCGCTGATGGGGCTCTGACCCAGACCACAATAAAATCCTGGCGAGGGAACCGGATGGGAAGTTGCGGTTTGAGACGGTGAGGGCCGGACCGCCCCCGGGGCCATCCAAAAAGGGGGTTGTGTCTGACTTTCCCCCCGACTCTGGCTGGGGTTGTCAGATGTATTGGAGGAAGGGGAGACCTAGTAAAAAATCAAGAACCATTGGGTTCGAACAACCACGGCCGAAAATTACGCGGCAGTTGTGGCCTCACGAAGTGACCCCTCTGCGCCCCTCCCCTTCTGTGCTGCGACCTGGGCCGGAATTTTTTGGTCCCTTCCCACTACGGTGAAGGGGCCTGCCACCTTCTGCTGACTACTGTTTTTTCAAAAAATTTTACAGACGGTTTAATGAAGATATCTGTATATGTAAATACAACCCTGTTTTAACTCCAAAAAACCCCACTAACAAGCTTGGGTAATTTTGGGATATAAATTCGCCCACAAACCCCAGGAAAAATTTACTTGTATTTTCCGTTTAAAAACACTTTTTATTTTACTGAATATAAAAGCACAAACAGGCTTAATTAACTTCGGAATAAATTATGTACAGAATTTCTTCTTTGGCGGTGAAAAAAAACGTTTCTTTTATGAGTACGACTGCAGAAAAATATTTTAGTTAACCCTTGGGATGTAAATTACGCAAAAGATTGTGTGCCAAAAAATTACCAGCTTGTAGCTGTTAAAAAAGGGCGTGATTTTACGGAAATAAAAACAAAAAACTCATTAATTCGGATATGATTATGTAACACCCAAAAAATTTTCTTTTTTTGGCGGGAAAAACAAGTTTTTTACTGAGTACAAACGCAGAAAAAATATTTATTAAACCCTTGGATGTAAATCGCGCAAAAAAATGTGCTCCCAAAAAATTACCGTTTTGTAGCGTGTTAAAACGGCTGTATTTTTACAGAGCACAACAACAAAAAACTCGTAATTAGCCTTGGATAGATTATCTACCCCAAAATTTCTCTTTGGGGTGAAAAACAACGTTTCTTTTACTGATACAACTGCAAAAAATACTTAGTTAAACCTTTGGTCTAAATTGCGCAAAAGAAATGAGCAGCCCAAAAATTAAGGGGTATTTGGATTGTAAAATCCGCTGTTTCTTTAAAAAAAAGAAACAAAGCAACAGGCTTAGATAACGCTTGGGTATTTAGTGGCTCAAGAACTGACAGATACTTTAAATATTCGCTAATTGGACCCCACTGGACTTCAATTCCCAATAACCCCAAAATCAAAATTTTGGAAAGTAAGAGAAGCGTCTTGAGACAAGCGTGACACCCCCCCAAAAATCGCTGATAAAAGTTAGTCTTTATAAAGAGATATCATGACGCACAGCAAATTCCCTACACAGCACAGTTAAAGCAGGTGAACCCACTCGCGCCCCGGGCTTATATGTGCGGTGACGTACAGTATCCCCCGGTCTCTAATTGGTTCATCTTGAATAATTTATGGCTTCCTTTTCCTCCCAAGTTCCTTTTGGCCCCCGTAACGCCAGGTGTTCGCAGCCATTTACAATTTAAAACACCTTCGTTCCCGCAAAAAAACCCAAAATTCGCTTCGTTCAGAATCAAGTTTTTCCCGAAATTCAAACGAATTCCATTCGTTAGGGAAACAATTCCCCCCTCTCAAGGGGTTGGGGGTTTTTAAATCACTATGGGGAGATGAATTTTTTGGTATTATGAGCCCCAGCCCCTGGTGTATGTGGTCGTGATGTGGTGGTATTTGTTCTTAGTAGAAAATTTTTGTAAAATTTTTTGGATTTTAAAAATTTTGTATATAAAGTTTATTTATAAAAAGTTGGGCCATAATTTTGGGGTTTTAATTTTAACTTTTTTTTTGTTTATATAAAATTTATCATTTGGGAGGAGGACATATTTTTAGAACTTTTTTGTTTACCATCCCCTTTGTCGCTGCAATTAGGTGAGGGGGACCCGAAGCACGCGCCCCTTCTATTTCAATTTTGTGTGATTTGCATTACTATCTATATAAGGTTTTTTAGAGAATGGGGGCACCAGACATGGAAGCCAAAAAGTAACTTTGGGGGGGAGCCCCAAAAATTAAAATCCTATGAGCCCAGGACCCCCGTCCAACACTGAACAACTAAAGATTTTCCTCTGAAACATGAATTTTTCTAAAATGGCATTGAAAAAGGGTTTTAACACAAAAGATAGTAAAAATTACGTTGTTATCCAATTTTGTTAAATTTGATGGACTTTTTTTGCAAAAAATTGGGCCAGAAAGCACCGTAAAGGTTGGGGCAATGGTAAATTTAACCAAACCAAAATGTGGGTCCATAAAATTCATTTTCTTGGGATCTTTTAAAAGGGGCACTTTTCGTTTAGCGTTATTTTTTAGTCTTTTTTTAATCATTTAAATTAGCCAAATTTTTAAAAATAAAACAATTGGAATTAACAATATAAAACAGCAAACATACGGAATACAAAGTATAAACAGCAAAAATCTGTTTTTAAAATTTATCATTTAAATTTTTGATCTTAATGGAAAGGGCAACAGGGTACTTTTTAAATGGTAGCAAGTGATGGCTTTTGCAGTTTCCTGTTGTTCCTCTAAAACAGTTGGTATTTGACTGGTAATAATCTCTGGTCCAAAACATTAATGTTACTTTGCTCCATTATAGCCAATAGAAAATGTCATGCATGAAGCCACAACACCTTATAATACCCACTGTGCTACATAACTGATTAGTAACTATACAAGGCATTTCTAGGCCATTGGAACTTGTGCTGTAGGTGATCGATCTTGATACCAGCACAGGATTACATTTCAAACAATTATTTGTATTTTGGGGTGTAGTTTCCTTTGTATATCAACAATTTTATGGTATTTAAAGAAAAAATAGGTGAAAATAAATAGTTATAGTGAGGGCCCTCAAGTTTCAGTGGACTCAGGATACAATATTTTCAACACCTGTTCATTGGTCTTTCCTTGGACACTTTGGATCACATGTATGAAAACTGTCTAGGTCTAAAACTCAGTTTGTTGCTCATAGAAACCAATCAGAGCGCCCATTTAATTTCATAGGGTGTCTGGAAAAATTAGAGGGGCACTCTGATTGGTTGCTATGGACAACAAACTGAGTTTTAGACCCATACAGTTTTCATACATGTGGCCTTTTATCTTAAAACAGCACTGACTATATAATGTCACAGACACTGCCAATCTGCGACACATGTAATTAATGGGAAATCAAACCAATCATCATGAAACTGTCAAGAATACACTTTCCTTGACCTATCCCTACCTAAAGTAGAGTAACTGACCCGAAAAGGGTGACCCTGCACACATATCTAACCCTGATGTAAACAGGAATACACCAATGAAACAGGACAGATGAACAGGGAACTGACAGGAACAAACTAGACAAAACACAGTCAGGTGAGCCAAAGTCAGGCCAGGAGGGGAACTCAGTACTGAATAAAGAAGCAGAGCAGTAACCGTAGATCAAGCCGAAGTCAGAAACCAGGAAGTCAATCTCCAATCACAAAGTGTACACACAAGCCAGGATACAGGATAAATCACAGGCACAGGATGAGGAAACAACGAGGTTTGCGTACCCTGACCTAGCCAAAGTTTGGTCTGAGGTCTTAACCCAATAGGTTCTGTACAGAACACTGGATGAGGATGAAAATAAACAGGAAACTTTAAAGGGGTGGTAGCACACTGCTGACATGAAGCTTTTACTTGTAAAAGTGAAGTGCATGCAGTAACTGGCTGGTGAGTAGCTCCTCTGTACAGTTCAGTGTGGTACTACATGTTCTGTACTGCTTTTTATATGTAACAGGCTGAACGCCTCCTTTGTTCACCAGGTGAGGGCCTCATTTTCTTTCTTTCTAGTATATTGCATACAAAGTACATGAACCAAAGACCCTCCTATACTCAAAATAGAAAGTGATTTCCAGCTTCCTGCAGCTGTTTCGGATGTCATATATAAGGACTTGCTTTATCTGAATTAGTCATCTCCTTCATTTTCTTTAATCTTCATTTTGCATTATGCTTGGTGACATTTGGAGCCTTAAGAGTTAATTACCAGTTTTCTATACAGCTATGGTTTTAAAATACAATGACTGTTCTGGAACCAATTAAAATTGTATGCTCAGGGACCACTGTAATCTTACATACAGCAGTAAGAAAATGAAATATAATTTAGTCTTGATATAAGAAATCATCTCTAATATTTGCATTCAATCTGAAAAATGGTATCTTCCAATCAAGTCTATAGATTCATAAATATTAAACAGGGATAAGTAATTAAATAAGAAAATGAATTGCATTATTATCCTATTTTCTCACAAAAATATGCTAGAAATTTAGTTTAATACAATTTGGCTACAAGGAGACAGGCCATACCTCAGACTATATAAGGCAGCACCAATCCAGCATATTTGACTGGCTTAATTGTGTTGTGTGGGAATCTACAACATGGGTCCATTTTTTCAGCTCTGCTTAAGTGGGAAAAAGGTCAACATACAAAATACTTTAGGGTACCTCTGATGCTGACTTTTTCGACCTGTTTACTTAAGTGCCCACATTGGTTTCTTTATGCTGGAGAAATGACTAAAATAGTTATTGCCAGATCCATTCCATTTTGTAAAAACAACACATAACATTAATCTGAAGTGATAGAATGGTTGCCTCCACCCAACAGAATGGAGATGATCAAATCACTATGCTTAAAAATAGAGAAATGTTTTGGATACAAACTCTTCCCATTTTTCAGCTATTTGGTTGAATCCTAATAACTCTGATTGCTTACATTTTTTCTTTCAGGTTTTTTAACCTAGTATTTCTCTTATTTTCAATGTGACACACTACTGATGGATTTTACAATTAAGATAATTCAAAGTTATTCTAATTGGTCACATACATTTTGGTCGAGTAGGTAAGGGACCCTGTTATTACCATACTGCACATATACTGTATGTTACGGACGGCGTTAGTGGATCCACTGGACCACTGCAAGCGATGGTATAACCATGCCAGGGAGTGGAATCTAAGTAGAACCCGGTTTTCACCAGAGCCCGCTGCAAAGCGGGATGAACTTGCTGCGGCGGGAGTCTACCAGGTCGCTTCCGCTGATGTGACTTGCTTGTGGTGACAGCCAAGGGTGAGCATGGTACAGAATCATCAGGCGAAGTCGTAATCGAGGACAGGCGGAAAGGTCAGGGCAGGGTTTCGTGGGGGTTCGTGGTCAATAGACGTAGCAAGAGGGTCAGAACACCGTAGACATTAGAATGCACTTCTGAAGCTTTCTGTAAAGGCTATGGACACAATAGATCTGGCAAGGAAATGCCAGGATGGTAAACTATATATAGGACCAGCGGACAGCAACTAACCAATGACTGGCACGCTGGCCCTTTAAATCTCAAAGAACTGTCGCGCGTTCTAGGGGGCGCGAGTGTGCACTGCAGCCAGCAGAGAGCCACGCGGGGACAGGAGCACGGCTTGGTAAGTCCAGGCTCTCGGGGAAGCGAGTGCGCCCATGGCCAGACATGTGGACCGTGGCGCCACTCCTCCCTAGAGCAGAGGGACACAGACAGGACACGGGTGCACCTGCAGCTCGACCCACAGTTGGGGGACCACCCGTGACAGTACCCTCCCTTAGACCTCCCCCTCTTTCTGGAAAGAAGAAATTTCTTCACTAGGTCACGATCTAAGATGTTGTCCTCCGGCTCCCAAGATCTCTCCTCCGGCCCGAATCCTTCCCCATCAATGAGAAAGTGTCGCCTTCCTCTGATAGACTTCATAGCCAGAATCTCTTTCACCGCGAACACGTTGGAGGCCTCAGCTTCGGGGGGTAGGAGGCGACTTTCCGAGAAAAAAGATTGAGTACTACAGGCTTCAGCAGGGAGACATGGAAAGAATTCGGGATACGCATGGTAGGAGGGAGCCGAAGTTTATAGGTCACCGGATTGATCTGCTATAACACCTCAAATGGCCCCAGGAATCGTGGACCTAGTTTGTAGCTTGGTATCTTGAGCTGGACGTACTTGGCAGAAAGACACACCTTATCTCCTGGAGCAAAAATTGTGGTCGGTCTCCTCTTCTTGTCCACCTGGGACTTCATGTGGACGGTCGCTTGTTGAAGGGACTGGCGGGTCTGCTTCCAGATGGCCTGGACCAGGGTATCCACCGCAGGGGTGGGTGAGGATGCAGTCCATAGACAATGTAGAAGGGTGAAGAGCCCGTAGAGTCAGAGTCCAGGTAGTTATATGATCATTCTGCCCAGGGCAATAAACTGGAACAATTGTCTTGTCGGACCGAGACGAAGTGGCGAAGATACATGCCAAGGATTTGATTTTTTCCTCTCCCCCTGAAAAGTCCAATTCTACTTGTAACCGGGAGCAGAGGGCACGCCAGAACCTGGAAACGAATTGGACCCCGCAGTCCGAGACGATGTGAAGTGGGAGGCCGTGTGTTGGAAGAAGAGAGTGGCGAGCCGAGGAGCGGAATGAAGACCTGGCAACGGGACAAAGTGTGCCATCTTAGAAAAACGGTCTGTGACCACCCAAATGGCAGTATTGCCTGAAGAAGGAGGAAAGTCGGTGATGAAATCCATGGGCACCTGGGACCATGAAGACTCCGGCGTGGGCAAGGGGTGCAGAAGGCCAGACAGGCTGCGACGGGGCGTCTTATCCCAGGCACAGGTGGTACAAGTTTCCACAAATTCTCTTGAGTCCCTAGCAAGAGTCGGTCACCAATAGAAGCGGGAGATCAGCTGATACATTTTTCGAGAGCCAGGATGTTACATAGTTACATAGTTAGTAGGTTGAAAGAAGACACATGTCCATCGAGTTCAACCAAGGGTGGGGAAAATGTGGGTGAGGGAGAGAGACAAGGACTTAAAGCCCAGGCTCTCCACTGGTTAATGCCCCGAAACCCACAAGGCAAGAACCAACCTGCTCCAGTATAGACCCTATATTTGACCCCAGAGCCGCCACAGGCAGGATACAGAATTTTACCTAGCTATGTATGCATTAATGTTCTTTAGTTTCAGGTAGGTATCTAAGCCTTTCTTAAAACTCTCTCCAGTTCCTGCTGTGACCTTCTCCTCAGGCAGGCTATTGCACAGATTTAGAGTTCTTACAGTGAAGAACTGCTCTTCTCCTCTGGAGATTAATTATTTTTTTCTCTAGTCGAAGGGAATTTCCCCTTGTCTTGTTAGGGTGCTTCACCTTAAATAATTTTTCCCAACTCTTTTTTTAGGTACCTTTTATATATTTATATAAATTAATCATGTCCCCCCGAAGCCGTCTTTCTCAAGACTAAATAAGTTCAATTCTACTAACCTCACCTCATAACTAAGATGCTCCATTCCCCTTTTAAGTTTGGTCGCTCGTCTTTGTACTCTCTCGAGCTCTATTAATCTCTTCTATAACTGGGGCCCAGAACTGAACAGCATATTCTAAGTGAGGTCGCACAATGCTTTGTACAGCGGTAGAATGACATCCTTGTGCCGCGAGTCGATGCCTATTTTAATACACGCCATTATCTTAATGGCCTTAGAGGCAGCTGATTGACATTGCATGCTGTTCTGTAGTTTATGATCTACAAGAACGCCCAGATCTTTCTCAACAAGCGATTCTCCAAGTTTTTCTCCCTCCAGGACATATGATGCCTGTACATTATTTCTCCCCAGATGCAGAACCTTACATTTTTCCACATTGAACCCCATTTGCCAAGTGGATGCCCAAGCACTCAGTGTGTCCAGGTCTGCTTGCAATTTATGAGCATCTTCCATAGATTGCACTACCCTACATAGCTGGTGTCATCTGCAAAAATCGAAACCGTGCTATTGATCCCTTCCACTATATCGTTAATAAATACATTAAATAAGAGAGGACCCAATACTGAGCCCTGCGGCACACCACTCTCAACCGGGGACCACTCAGAGTAGGATCATTTACCACCACCTCTGAACGTCCAGCACCCATTTTTTTAATCTAATTCTTTATGTCCGGTCTCCATTTTAAATCCCCCCGGGAAGCCGGACCTTTAAGTTTCCCTCGAGGAATCTGTTGGAGGTGCACCGGAGCAACTGAACCCAAACTTTGGGTATAATTCTGGGCCCGGGGATCTTCTCCGATGGTGTCGGAGGCGTGGAGAGGGCGTCGGGGCCCTTAAGGTTTTTTTGGGGGGGAAGGGTCCGGAAATTCAAAACGCGGAAAAACAACCACCCCCTGGGGTGGCGAGGATTTAAACGTTGGCCCCATTGGAGATTAGGGAGATTCTTGTGATCATTAGACAAAATTTGGGGGCGAGCCCCTTCCAGGGGGAAAGGGGATTCCTCCAGCCCGTTTGGGTGGCTAACAAACTCGGTCCCCCATGGTAAATTTTTCTCTGGGGAGAAAGGTCCCTTTGGGGGAGAATCCGCATGTAGGTTTTGCCCCCTTTGGGCCCCCCTTTGCTGCCCCCCTGCCCTCACGGAAGGGCATCCCCTAAAGGAAAATTTTTTGGGGGGGGGGGGAAGGAGGGGGGGGGAAAAACCCACCTGGAAAATGAAAATGCTTTTTGGGGTTGTGAAGAGTTTCGGTTGGGGTTTTTTTAGTGGGGCCACAATTGGTGCCCCAATTAGAAAAATGGCGAAAATGGGTGATAGTAATTAGTGAAACCCCCGAAGACTGAGGCCCCGAAGCCCAACAGGTCGCGGCCATGCAGAACGGCCGTAAATTCATGGGTCCATTTAAAACCCTTATCCAAATTATATACCCAGGAATGGAAGCTCGTCGAGAAAAAGGGATTCTCCAACTTACCGGGAAAAGGGGGGAAGGCTCAGTCCCCGGCGTTCCGCAACCGATGGGGGCTAAAAAAACAGGGGAAAAAATCGGAAGTCGTCCGTAGACGATGAAAAAGGGGGAAAATTTTAAAAATGCTTTAAAAATTCCTGAAAAAGGTGGGGGGTTGCTAGTCCAAAAAGGGTTACCAATATTTAAAGGGGCCGTCATGCGTTTTAAAGCCCTCTTCCATTCACGCCCTCTCAATTTTCGGTTATAAGCCCCCCGGCTATTTTTTGAAAAAAATCTTGGGGGCCCCGGGGCCGGATGAAGATTCCGAAATTAGAGGGATCGGGGTAAAGATTCCCCTTTACGGTACCTTTTTAGGGGCCCGGTAATCGTGCACGGGGGGGAGAACCATCCTTTTTCTCCACAAAGAAGAAACCGGCGCGGCGGGGGAGGAGGACTTGCAAATAAAGCCCTTCTGCAAATTCTCTTTTATGTAGGCAGACATGGCCTGAGTCTCGGGTACAGACAACGGATAGACCCTCCCTCGAGGAGGACTTGTCCTAGGGACAATCATAGGGCTGATGGTGCAGCAGCGTCTCAGCCTCCTTTTCCGAAAACACATCACAAAGTCCTGGTATTCCGCTGGCAGGCCAGGCAGAGCTTTGGGAGATGACTGGGGAGGAATGGCACGCACCGGGTGGGGTGCGACCAGACAGTGACTCTGGCAATCCGGTCCCCAACGCAAGACCTGGCCAGTCTTCCAGTCGAGCATAGGGGCATGACGTTGCAGCCATGGAAGCCCCAAGAGGATCGCCGACGAAGACCTTGGTAGCACATGGAAGGAAATCTTCTCCTTGTGCAGGGCCCCAACTTGGAGGGACCTCGGCCTGGTGATGTACAGAATGGAGTCGCTCAGAAGTTCTGCACTAACTGAATAAATCATCAGGGGTTTTTCCAGCTGGACCAGCGGCAGACGATATCGGGATACCAGGGAGGCATGGATAAAGTTCCCGGCAGACCCAGAATCCAGGACAGCAGGGGCCTGGAACGAGAGGCCAGCGTATGTTGTGACTTGTATCGGCATCGTCAGACATGGAGAGGAAGAATTAGCACTTAGGGACACCTCTCCTACGGAAGCTAGCTGCGAGCGTTTCCTGGCCGCTGGGGGCGTAGCGGGCAGACTCGGCGGAAGTGATCCAGGCTGGCACAGTATAGACATAAATTATCCGCCCACTGGCGGGACAGCTCCTTCTCTGCTAAGTGGGCCTGGTCCACCTGCATGGGCTCCTCACTTGAAGGCTGCGGAAACGGTGGCAGGGGTTCGTCGAGACAAACGACGGGGACGTATGGCATCTCGTTCCTGACAGAGCTCCTCCTGTCTCTCAGCGAATCGAACATCTATGCGTTTGGCCAGGTGGATAAGTTCGCTCAGAGAGGACGGAAGGCCAGTGCTTCTAGTGGCCACTCTAGTGGCCAGTGCGTCCTTCACCCTGCTGGATAACCCCTTCTTAAAGGTGGCGCAGAGGGCTGCGTCATTCCAGGATAACTCCGAGGCCAGAGTATGGAATTGTACGGCATAGTCTCCCACAGAGGAGTCACCCTGGTGAAGATTTAGGAGCGCCGTCTCGGCAGAAGACGCACGCGCCGATTCCTCGAAGACACTACAAGATTCCTGGAGGAAGGCCTGTAGGTCTGCAGTTCCTGGGTCGCTTCTATCCCAGAGGAGTGTTGCCCAAGCCAGAGCCTTCCCGGAAAGTAGGTTAGCCACGAATGCCACTTTTGCCCTTTCTGTGGGAAACTGATCGTCCATCAGCTCGACGTGCATGGAGCACTGGGTGATGAAATCCCTGCAAATCTTCGGGTCCCCGTTGAACTTAGATGGTAGAAGAGGTTAACGCTTGGGGCCCACCGTAGCCAATGGAATAGGAGGCGTAGGAGGGACCACAGGCGGAGGTGGCAACTGCTGCTGAGACATGAGGAGCTGTCGCACCATGTCGGACAGCTGATCCAACTGCTGTGCCTGTTGCGCAATCTGCTGCGACTGCTGGGCGACGATGGATGTAAGGTCCGCAATACTGGGCAGAGGCACCTTGGTGGGATCCATGGCCGGATCTAACTGTTACGGACGGCGGTAGTGGATCCGCTGGACCACCGCAAGCGATGGTATAAGCCACGCCAGGGAGCAGAATCTAAGTAGAACCCAGTTTTCAGCAGAGCCTGCCACAAAGCGTGATGGACTTGCTGCAGCGGGAGCTTACCAGGTCGCTTCCGCTGACGTGACTTGCTTGCGGTGGCAGCCAAGGGTAAGCGTGGTACAGAATCGTCAGGCGAAGTAATAATCGAGGACAGGCGGAAAGGTCAGGGCAGGCGGCGAAGGGTCGTGGTCAACAGACGTAGCAAGAGGGTCAGAACACCATAGAACGCACTTCCAAAGCTTTCTCAAAAGTCTATGGGCACAATAGATCCGGCAAGGAAGTGCCGGGTCGGTAACCTATATATAGGACCTGCGGCCAGCAATTAACCAATTACTGGCGCGCTGGCCCTTTAAATCTCAAAGAATTGCCGGGCGCTAGGGGGCGTGAGCGCGCACTGCAGCCGGCAGGGAGCCGCGTGGGGACAGGAGCGTAGCTTGGTAAGTCCAGGCTCTTGGTGAAGAGAGTGCGCCCGTGGCCCGTCATATGGACCTCGGTGCCACTCGTCCCCGGAGCAGGGGGACACAGACAGGACACGAGTGCGCCAGTAGCCCGTGACACTGTACATTTTGATACTTGGACTCTTTAGGCTATGTCTACAAAGGACTGGTTTACAGTCGGATTTTTAAATGGATTCAGTATTTAGAATCCGCAAAAATCTGACTGTATAGTTATCCCCACAAACCTCAATAGAAAATACGAGCTGTCAGCTGTCAGCTTGGATTTTCTGAGATAGGATATCTAAAACGACGGTTTTGAAAAAAACTCTCAGACAGCTAATGTCAATCTCTTCTCTGCTTCATAATCACACACACACACTCACTGATGAGTGAATGCTCAACCCCAGGTGCCGTCATTCTACTCCTGCCCTGGGTGCTCCTTAATAATTAGTCAAACAGTGCAGATAAATGAAAGGAAAAAAAGAAACCTTAATCAGATATATGCATTAAGATTAACATGTTTGGTTCCTGCAGGGATTTGAACTTAGGACCGCTATGCTGAAAAGCAGAAGTGATAACCACTGAGCTACATTGTAGCTACTGACAGCTCTTTTCATAAACAGACCTTTGTTTAACTAGAGTGAGCATACTGTTGGCAAAGGCAAGGTGATGTCAAGCCTGCCGGATCACATGATATGCAGTTCAAACAAAACATAGACACCCTCTTTTGAACATACTGAAAGCTGAAGCAGGAAAAACCAGATATGAAATGCCTTTAAGGTAAAACCCCTTTAAGTGTACATTGTACATGGTTAGGGCCTCATGTATGAAAACTATCTAGGTCTAAGACTTTCTATGTTGACCATAGCAACCAATCAGAGCTCCCCTTTCATTTAATTTAGTGTTCTGAAAAAATGAAAGGGGAGCTCTGATTGGTTGCTATAGGCAACGAAGAGAGTCTTGAATGAAATGCTCCCTTTAATTTTTAATTGTGGAAATACTGTATATTAACTGCTTATGTTATACATGTCATTTCTACAATCACAAAAAGACTGCAGAGGAAAACGGAAGTTCCAGAAATAGTGATAACAAATACTTCTAATATTGACATGTTTAATACTTGTTTATAGCACATAACACAATATTTTATGTGTCTTTTGTAACTTCATGTAGCCCCTACTCAAAAAAAGCCAAACATAGCTTTGGGTAAAAATATTATAGTGCACAGTGTTCAGTATAGTAATTAGTAAGAGAAAATCAATATCCTAGTTTAATACTTTAAGTCTACAATGTACTGTTCAAATCTTTAATTTTGGAAATAATGTGTGATAACTGCAAATGCTTTAAATGTCATCCCCATTAGCACAACAGGAGTACAGAGGGTAAAGGAAGTTCCGGAAATAGTACTGGCAAGTACTTATGATCAATACTGACATGTTCAGTACCTATACAATATTTGATGTGTCCTGTGTACTCTTCTTGTGCCCCCCCCCCTCAATAAAGGCCAAACATAGCACAGTGTCCAGTGTAGTAATTAGTAAGATAAAATCAAAATCCTAATTTAATATTTTAAGCCTATAATGTGCTCTCAAAATTGTGAATTGCGTAAATAATGTGCATCATCTGAATATGCTGTAAATGTTATCTTCATTATCACAGCAGGACTGTAGAGAGCAAAGGAAGTGTGTGGATGCCATTAAATATGTATCAGAGAGGTTGTCCTGTCAGATATAAAA
Organism: Phyllomedusa bahiana; assembly: GCA_025379985.1. Classification (NCBI taxonomy): domain Eukaryota; kingdom Metazoa; phylum Chordata; class Amphibia; order Anura; family Hylidae; genus Phyllomedusa; species Phyllomedusa bahiana. The sequence continues at coordinate 45,908 of JAODAL010027326.1, forward strand.
TTGTTTTAGTTTAAATGACAGTGATTACACTTGCTAACATACGTTTAATGCATAGCTATCCAGATATCTTGCTTTGAGCACTGGTCCCGCTCCACTTCCGAGGCCCTTCCCCTTTGTTGGCATATGCCTGGCTAAATGCTTTATAGGAGCTTGCTGTGTGACACAGTTTAGTAGCTATGACAATCCCTTTTCCTGCCTTGGCATCAGCCATAAAGACAATAGGGCTGACTTAGCTTTTGAACATGGTCACATTGCCAGCCCTCTTCAAACTCATTATTAGTTATGTACCAACTCAGTTGGTAAGGAACTCTCTTTCTTTGTCAGAACTATAAAAAGGATCCTTAAAATCTCTTAAGAATTGTCATTATTGTCTTATCTTCCCAATACCATTGTTTCCTCGGTGCACTATTGTTTGTAAAAAATAAATAAAGGAAGATATCATTTTAGTAACTACAATATTTTGCTTAAATGTATTTTTTAAATGCAACATAATGAACCAAAACTGTGTTATACTTTTGGAGCTAAATTCTGGCATGAACCATTGTGATAAACTTGGCATATCGCTAAGCTGTCTAATTACTTTGTAAATCAGCCCAAGTCTTATTTTTGATTATTCTGTAAACAGTTAATATCCATTTAATCCTCATCCTACCAACATATTTACAATACAATGTTTACCAGTTGGAGTCCAAAAGGACCCAATTTTCGATCTGTTTGTTTTGTCAATTTATTTGAATTCTGAGATATAGAATGTCATCATTAACTATTTAAACCAACATGAAAGGCTTTCTAATTACTGAATTCTGCTGAAATAGTCATAAAATGAGCTAATAAAAACAATTAAACTACATTGTAGACTTTTAATTAAGGCTCCCTAACAGTTCAGTTGTGCTGGCTATAGGCCTAATGTTGTATTGTTTCAACGTAAAGTGCTTCTCAGTGTCATTGTGCTTGCTGGCACTCATTGCAGACAATTTGGGCCACATGTATGAAAACTGTCTAGGTCTAAAACTCACTTTGTTACCCATAGCAACCAATCAGAGCGCCCCTCTCATTTTTTCCAGAGCACTATATGTATTGAGAGGGGCGCTCTGATTGGTTGCTATGGGTAACAAAGTGAGTTTTAGACCTAGACAGTTTTCATACATGTGGCCCTTTGTATCTGACTATGCAGGGGACAAATTGACTTCCTGCACTATGAGCACACCCTGGAAACCTTTTTGACTTATTTTTGAGGCTGCATTGATTTTCTTGTTGAAATTTGTTGAAGACTGGCTTGGTGTCATGTCATGCTCAATGCCAAACAATTTCAACACCTGCCTGATTGAAAACTGCAACGTTGGAACAGATGATCTCCATTTCATATGTGGCATAACCAAGGAGTAGCCAAGTTCTCTGAGATATATCACCCACCATTATTTGCCATCTGAAGCTTTCCACTCAGGATTGACACACAATCAAACAATGAATGCTGCAATTGCAGCTAAATCAATGATGTCAAAAAACAGCACCATTGGCCACCTGTTCACCTTCCTCTTGCATGTGTAAATGGTTGCAAAAACATTTCAAATAATAAACTTTACTACTTACAGAGTGTGAACAACAACAGTGCCAGTCAGATGCAGCTACAAAAGCCCAGACGAACAGTATTCAGCTTTGGTTCTTTTTTTACCCCAGACGAAAAACTGTATTTAAATTTCTATCTGGAGTCTGATTAGAAAAATAAACCACACACATGATGTAAGAGAGTCTAGCAAACAAACTCCTAAAAAGACAGAATGTAAAAAACAATGGCCCAAAAGTAGCCCACAAAGTCATACAGCTGTTAGGATGAAGGTTAAATTCCTGACCTGAAAAGGGAAGAGAGCCCAAAGCAAAACCAGCTCACCGATTTAATGTATGTAAGATCACTTGGACCACAGGGATCACTGTAGTAAACGAATATAGAGAAAACATGTCCAGCATTTCTATCAAAAACAACATTTATTGTAGTCATATAAAATCCAAATATGCACAAATCTTCTGTATTTTGGGCCACAATTAAAGGCCTTAGTTGCATTACTAAGTAGCCCTTTTTTGTGGCCTGAAATGCATAAGATTTGTGCATATTTGGATTTTATATGACTACAATAAATGTTGTTTTTATTGGAAATGCTGGACATGTTTTTGCTATATATGATCTCCAAATTCCTTTACTTGTAACATTTATACAAAAGATGAAAAAATAAGCCATATATCCAAGTGTTGACTCTGTGTGCTATTGAGAAGTACGTGTGCTATATTCTCTAGCCAAAGGATTTTTAAATCTCCACTGGTCAATTAAACTTAAAGGGAACCTGTCACATAGGTTATGCCTCCTGCTGAGGGCAGCAAAAGGTAGTGTCAGACCTGCAGACCTGCTGTTTCCAGCGCTGTGTCCCTTATTCTGTAAAATGCAGCAGTTTTAGAGCATTTACCCCTCAAAGCTTATTCATGAGTAGGTGTTAGCCCCCCCCACCAAAGGCTAGCCCCGCCCACTGACAGTTATTCTCATGGTTCTACCTATTCAAATTAATAGGTTTATCAGTTGAGGTGGGCGGGGATAGCCTCAGATTGGCGGGGTTTGAAAAAAACTGACTCTTTGAATGACTCTTTGAATGACTCTACTGGCTGAAAATTGCAGATTTGGGCATTAAATACACAAAAACTCCAGCATCTTACAGAATAAGGGGCACAGTGCTGGAAACAGCCGGTCTGACTAGCTTGTGCTGGAAACAGCAAGGGGGCATAATCTATGTGACAGGTTCTCTTTAACTTTTCTACCAACATCTGAATTCAGGATTTTTTGGGTAACCTAATTTATTCAAAAGCAATTTGCATGCATTATTTATATTACTCCTCCCTATTGTTGTTGTATATATCTTATACCTCTTTACTTTAATTGAGCACATTTGGTGCATAAATATTAATATGACCATATAGCAAGTAGAGATGGGCGAATTGATTTTAATAAAGTGGAATTCGTTTAGAATTTCAGGAAAACTTCGGTTCTGAACGAAGTCGAAGTTTGGGGTACTTCGGGTGAACGAAGTGTGCTTTTCATTGATAAAATGGCTGCAAGCACATGGCGTTACATGGGGCAAAGAACTCTGGGAGGAAGAAGGGCATAGCCCCAGACATGTGCAGAGATGAAGCCAATCAGAGACGACGGGATTCTGTGACGTCACCGCACTATATAAGTCCGGGCGCAACGCTGGGAGCTCCAAATCCTCCACTGTACTGTCAGGGAAGGTGCTGCTCGGTGATTGTGATAGCTCTTACTGAAGAACTGATTTTTATACAGCGAAATTTTTTGGGGGGTGTCTCAGCTTGTCTCAGAGACTGCTTCTCTTAATGTTCTATTTCTGAATTTTTTAGGGTTATTGGATCTGAGTCCAGTGTGCGTCCACTGCAGCTGCATATACATTTTAATGCTATCTGCTCACCCGGGACATTGAATATCCAAGGAGGATCTAAGCCAGTTCTGTTGTATTCATTTAAAGAAACAGCGTTTTTACAAAAAAAATACCACTTCATTTTTGGCTGCTGAATTCTCTTGCGCAATTTACATACAGGGGTTAATTAAGCGTTGTTTTTTGCTGTGGTGACTCCAAGAAACCCTCTTTTTCACCGCCAAAAAAATACAATTTTCCTGTAGCCCTAATTCACAAGCGAAGGTTAATTACCAATTTTTTCTCTTGGTTGTGTAGCTTTGAAAACACGCCATTGTAACGCTACAAAGCTCGTAGATTTGTGGTGTGCTCAATTGTTTTCCGCAATTTTACATCCGGGGTTAATTAAGCGTTGTTTTTCTACTGTGGTGACAAAAAAAAAACCCTTTCTTTTTCACCGCCAAAAATTAAAATTTTCCTTTTGCAAAATTTTCAAAAGCGAAGGTTATTTTTAAAATTTTTTCTCTTGTTGTTTTAGCGTAGGGGAAAACCCCCATTGTAACACGTCCCAAAGCTCGTGTTTTTTGGTTTTGCCAATTGTTTGGCCCCATTTTACCCCCCCGGGGGGTTTAAATTAAAGGGTTTTTTTTTTGCTGTGGTGAAAAAAATTTAAAACCAACTTTTTCCCCGGCAAAAAATAAAAAATTTTTTCCTTTTGCCTAATTCACAAGGAAGGTTAATTACTTTTTTTTTCTCTTTTTGTTTATATTAAAAAAACACGCATTGTAACACGTAAAAAGCTCATATTTTTTGGGTTGTCAATTCTTTTGGGGAAATTTTTATTCCAGGGGTTTTTTTAAGCGTTTTTTTCTGGTTGTAAATCAGTAAAAGAAACTTTGTTTTTTCCCGCCACAGAAGAAAATTTGTAGATTTAAATTTATATCGAAAGGGTTTTTTTAGGGCCCGGGTTTTTGCTTTTATATTTAGTAAAATACCCCCAGAGTTTTTTAAAAGACACTACAAGGGAATTTTTCCTGCCCTTTGTGGAGGCCAATTTATATCCAAGGGGTTTCCCAAACTTGTTACGGGGGGGTTTTTTGGAGTCAAATAAGGGTGTGTAAATTTTCATTTAAGATATCTTCTCAAAAAAGTGTTGTACATTTTAGAAAAAAACGTATGTCAGACAGAGAGGTGGGAGGGCTCTTCAAATGCTTGTGGCGAGGGGACAAACATTCCAGGGGCCCCGGGGCTCAGAAAAGCAAGGGGACGTCGCAGCAGGGGTCACTCGGTGAGGCCCCAACTTTCCGCTGTTTTTTTGCGGGCCCTGTGGGTTTTTCAGCAAACCCAAAAGGGTTTTTGATTGGTTGATAGAGGTTTATCCACTTTTCCCAGATGAAAATCGGGGAAAAAACCCGCCCAAAAGCGGTGGGGGAAAGGGCAGCACAACCCCTTTGGGTTGGGATGGCCCGGGGGAGGGGGTCAGAAAACCTAACCCGTCCTCAACCCCCCCTCTGTCCCTTTGGTTCCCTCAAACCAGAGTTTTATAGTGGTCGGGGTCAGGCCACATATAGCGAGGGTTAACAATTTTAGGGGGAAATCAGCAGTATTGGCAGCGAAAAAATGGGGCCAAAATTTTCCCCGTTTTGCAGTAGGCGGCAAAGTTTAGATGTTTTTAAATTGGAAAATTTTGGGGGTCATGTTGTGGGGGGGCAGCTCTGCATTCCCAAGGGCGGTGATGAGGAAGCCGTGACGATGAAAACAAATTGATGATGATGTAGCCCAAACCCCATTGGGAGCCGGGTGAGGCAGGGCTTTATCAAACGTCAGGAGAAGAGGGGGGTCAGCTTGCGGGGCCCGGCAGCGGCGCAGCCAGCAGTGGGTTGTGTGGCCGTGCGTCAGCAGGTTGCAGCCGTGAGAGGGAGGGGGCCCAAAGGGGCCCTGGGGGGAAAAAAACCCCCTTCGCAGGTCCCGAAAGTAGCGGCACAGTAGTCACTCAGTGCGGAGCGTTGGGGAAAAAACCCGATACTCGGGGGTGTGGCAGTTTTTTGCTAAGACCCCGGAGGACCCGAATATGGGTTATGTGAATTGGGGGCAAAAGTGAAGTGTGGCCGGGAGTAATTGGCCCCAGGGCCCCTGCTCAACCATCCCGCGAAAACCACCCCGGGGGCCCTGGGGAAAGTGGCTCAGATGTGGGGCCCATCCTGCGCCGCGCAAACGCACGCCCAGTGGCCGCTGCATTGCAGCCAGTCAAGGCCCCACCCCCCTTTCAGAAGGGAGTTTTTCTCTTTGACATCTTCCCGGCCAGATGCTCCTGCCCCTCGCAATCATGGCGCCACAGTGTTCGTGAGGCGATTGCAAAGAGAAACGATGTGTCCAACCATCAAAGGGTGGCGCTGACCGTGCTCCTGTCCAAGTTTTTGGGGTACTGCAGTCCCCCCCCTTTCCCAAAGGGTGGACTCGCCCCGAAGAACTATGGCTTGTCCCGACCCAAAGGGAGGTTCCAACCCGTAATTTTTTCCCAAAAAGGCGTACCCCTTTCATAAAAGTAAAAAGAAGGGGGGGCCATCCTTGCCTTATCGATTTTTTCCCAAGTGCAAGGCAGCGGGGACGTGGAGCTGAAAACTCGGCAGGGCCGTACATGCCCTTTTGGGCCCCGGGTAAATGTGTTTCCTCCCAGGCACACAACAACTTGGCAGGAAAACCCGGTTTTCCCCTCCCGTTGTCAAATGCAGCTCCGGGCCCAATGTACCCTCCTCCTCCACCCCCCCATCTCAGCCCCCACAAAAAATGCTCCTCATACCAATGTGTAGGGCACACGGTGTACGCATTCTACACCGGTTGCCTCGGCGAACAAAGTCAACAGGGGAGGAACTGCTCCGGTCATGCAGCAAGAAATCGATGGGGGCTTTCCCCGCGCCAATGCAAATCGGAACCATAGTGACGGACAATGGGAGTAACAGGTGCCCGCGCTGCACGTGGAGGGGTGGCCCAAAGGGCCCCCTGCAGGGCGGGTTTTCAATTTGGGTTGTAAAAAGGTTCCTGAAGTCTTCCACGCTTCAGAAGATTTAAAAATGGCCAGGAAACTGTTGCATTTCACCCACCCAAAAAGCCAGGAACACCCTCCTCGGTTCAGCGGCAGAACGGCCTCCCCAAAACACACCTGATATGCGATTTTTCCCACCCGTTGGAATTCCAGCCCGCACATTTGGACCCTGTTGAACGAAAAAGGGCCCATTAACGTGCCACAAGCACCTGGCAGAAAAAGGGAGGGGGAGGAGGGAGCCCTCGGAGTCACTTGGCAGATAGCCCGAGCTGCTGATTTCCCTGGTATGAAGCCGAATAGTCGATCCGGAGAGGGATGACTTCGGGCTCTCCCCCCTTGGGCCCCATCCCGGTCCAAAATGGGGCCTTTTTCCCCCCAGCTATGAGAGAGGAAAAACCCAAAAATACTATGGGAATTTCCGTAGTCGTTGGCCGTCCCTAGTGCGGCATCGTCCCCCTCTGCGGGTTGACCGGGGGGTTTTTTTCGCGCCACATTACTCCGGGTGCTGGGGGAAGGTGGGGAGGTCGGAGCGTACCACCCCAAAGCAGAAACCCAAAGTCTGGAGTCACTGATGAGCGTTTCCTTCACCCGCCTAGTAGGAGGGCAGTCGAGCAGCAGCACAGGACCTGGGGGCAGACCCTAAAACAAAGGTGGGGCCCCTACTTGGCGCCTCTGCCCCCCAGTTAAAAAGTCGTGGATACTAGGCAGCCAACCTGATGTGTGGCCGCAATTTGCTGGTTTGCAGTGGGAACTGTCCTGCCCGGCCAGTAGTGTGCATCAGAGGGGGGTGTTCAGTGCGGCGGGGGCATGTTCCCCCAAGGAAAACCCCGTTTTTGTCCACGGGAAAATGTGGAACGACTGACCTTTGACAATGAAAAAGGCGTGGATCGGCCCGGATTTCCACACACCATGCCTTTGGGTCAGACTACATCGCCATACGCCCCACCCAAATAAGAGAAATGAGTCTGGGTTCAAACTACCTGCCTCAGCCACATTTGATGCGCCACCGCCCGATCCAACATTGCGACCGTTTCTCCTCTGACCCACCATCTTTTCGGGATGGTATTTCCCCCACCTCCAACTCTGTCATTGTGCCACTGTCTGACCCCATGCTGCTGTTGTTTCTGGGGCCTGACATCCAACGGGGTCATTGTCCCCTCTTGCCCCTTTCTGTTGCCTGCCCCCCGTCAACTCCACACTCGTCATTGTGCCACTCGTGGCTACTCCGTTTTTGCCACCCCCGAAGTCATTGGCCACTGTCTGACCTCATGCTGCTGCTGTGGCGCTGCGTACCTACACACTCTGTCATTGTGACCCTTTTGACCTCATTCTGCTGTGGTGCTGCTGTAACTACACTCTCTGTCATTGTGCACTGTTGACCTCATGCGCTGCCCCCCTCCCTCCCCCCTGCATTGTGCCACTTGTGGCCTCTAGTTTTTGCCACCTCCAGAAGTCATTGTGCCCCTGTCTGACCTTTGTGCGCTTTGGCTGCTGCCGTGACCTACACACTGTGTCATTGGCCCCTGTCTGACCCCTTGCTGCTGCTGGGTGCTGCCGTGACCTAACACTTGTCATTGGAAACTGCTGACCTCATGCTGCTGCTTGGCGTGCCCGGGCCTACCATGGTCATTGTCCCAATTTGGCCTACTCCCGTTTTGCCACTCCAAATGTCTTTTTTGCCACTGTCTGACCTCTGTGCTGCTGCTGTGAACTAAAAGCTCTGTCATTTTGCCCCTGTCTGACCCCTTTTGTACTGTGGTGCTGCCCGACCCAACACTGTGTCATTGTGCCACTCTGTGGCCCCTCCTTTTTTTGCCACCTCCCGAAAGTCATTGTGCCCCTGTTAACCTCATGCTGCTGTGTGGCTGCTTTCCCCTGACCCACACATGTTCATTGTGCCATTGTCTGACCTCAGCTGCTCTGTGGTGCTGCCAGACCCACACATCTGTCATTGTGCCACTGTTGACCCCATGCTGCTGCTGTTTTTTGCTCCGTGACCTACAAAACGTGTCAAATTTTCCCCCTTGTGGCCCACCCTGTTTTGCCACCTCCAAATGTGACTGTGCCACGTCACCTCATGCGCTGCTGTGGCTGCTCCGTGCCCACACACTGTGTCTTGTGCCACTGTCGACCCCTGCTGCTGCGGGCTGCTGCTGTGCTACACCTTGTCATTGTGCCACTGTTTGACCCAGTGCTGCTGTGGCTGTTTTTCTGTGACCTAACACTGTGTCTTTTTTCCCACTCTGGGCCTACCCCCCTTTTTGCCACCTCCAGAATTTCTTTTTTTTCCCCTGTTGACCCCAGCTGTGCTGTGGCTGCTGCCGTGACCCACCACTGTGTCTTGGGCCCCCCTTGTGGCCCACTTGTTTTTGCCACCTCAGAATGTGATTGTGCCACTGTCGACCCCAAAGTGCGCGTGGCTGCTACCGTTACCTACACCTCTGTCATTGTGCCATGTCTGACCTCATGCGCGCAGCCGTCATCCCACCTCTGTCATTTTGCCACTTGTGGCTCTATGTTTTGCCAAACCCCGAATGTCATTGTGCCACTGTCTGCCTCAAAACTGTGTTTGGGCTGCCCTACCTACACACTGTGTCTTGGCCACAGTCGACCCCTTTTTTTTCTGCTGTGGTGCTGCCGTGACCCACAATCTGTCATTGTGAAACTGCTGACCTCATGTCTGTGTGGCGCTGCCGTGCCTACCCTGCCTTGTCCCAATCTTGGGCCTACTCCTGTTTTTTCCCCCCCAAATGTCATTGGCCAGTTAACCTATGCTGTGCTGTGGCTGCTGCCTGACC